>CAMTDV010000013.1:54031753-54086491 GCA_947069175.1 Scalesia atractyloides | reverse complement strand
GCGGGTGTAGAGGTGGAGGAGGACGAAGAGGATGACGAGGAGGAGGGAGATGATTGCGGCGAGCATGACGTTTGTGTCGTAGGAGAGCGTTGTGCGAATGAGACGCACGAGGGAGTTGTCGGACTCCGGTGGTGGTGTTGGTGGTGGAGGAGTGATAGGCATGGTAAGGTGGTGGTTTGTAAGGATGGAGGAAGGAGTTGGGGTGGTTGAGGTTTGGTTGTTTGGGGTTTTGAGTGAAATAGATGTCTAGAATACATCTATCTATCTATATATAGTTTGGAAAGCTTAAATATATACATATACATATACATATATATATATATATATATATATATATATATATATATATATATATATATTATATATATATATATATATATATATATATATATATATAAAACTTGTCAAAATATTTTGAAAAATTGATGTAATAACTTCTTAATTAAATGCAACTTTATTTTTTCATATTTTTTTTTGGAAAAATTTTATAGAAGTTAATAATTTTATATATATATATAACTTGTCAAAATATTTTGAAAAATTGATGTAATAACTTCTTAATTAAATGCAACTTTATTTTTTCATATTTTTTTTGGAAAAATTTTATAGAAGTTAATAATTTTTTTAAAAGTTATATCATAAATTAAGCATCTTGTTCTTTCTAATTCGTTAATAGCATTTAATATTAATAAAAAGAAACTTTGTTAAGAGTGTTGACGGTGCATAAAAAGACACATCTAAAACTATTACATAATGTATACAGAGTATACTACATGTCTAACTCAAATGGCAATTCAGTACACATTGCATCCAAGTATCTAACCCATACATCAATGCATGGTTCTATATAAAAACTTACACTTTTACTGGATTTATTCATCACTCCCTATTGTACGCCTGTCGATTTCTTATGCTTCTTAAGATTGTTTTCGGTATAAACGGTTAACCGCGCCCCAGTATCAGTTTATACAAGTGTGTTTAAACTATTATTATAGTATTTATTTATTTACTTGTGGTAAATATATTAATCAAATTACTAATAATATTTTGTTTATGGGGTTATTTTTTTGATGCTAAGATTGCGTACTTTTGTTGGTCAATGCCCCTCATTTGCTTTCACTCTCCTCCCATTCACATGTATCATAAGAAGTCAAAGGAGAGATCTATTTACCCGACTACCTCAAATCAAATCAAAACGTGATCCAAGGACATAATTGGTATTTTACCATAATTATTTTAAATGCATAAACCATCAAGCAAAATTAACAAAATTCTATATATTTATTATTAACAGAATTCTGTATATTTATTAAAAGAAAATATATAAAAGCTATTTACGAGTTATGACAACCGATATCTACCAATTTTCTTATTAATTATAGTCGTAGGTTTAACGCTGGATACGTATGTTTTTTTACGTTTATAGGTTACGGGCGGCTTTATGTGTCTACGGTTTTGAAGCATTTTGGGTTAGGTGGCAGAATCTTATTGGTGAATAGCAAACAAAGAGGTGCACAGAAAGACTAGAAAGTCCCGTGAAGTCGACGGCATGCAGCATGTGTTAATTAAGTGGTTGAAGAAGATCCCAATACAAATATTGTTATAATTTTATTTTTTTTAAAAAGCATATTATCTTTAAGTAATCTTGTTTGTATATTAATGTTTTAAAAAGCATATATTAGTTATTAAATAAACAAGTTTAACGGTTTATTGATTCAATTAGTAGACGTGTTCTAAAAATTGTTGGGTTAACAAAGAGAGGAGGCAATATTGACTGTTAGTATGGAGTAAAAACTTTTTAGTTAAGGGGTCATAAGATTTTATTCTTTACGGATAACAACTATCGTCAATGGATCAACGCCTCTTTTTCTTATGAAAACTCAACTTTTTATATATGAAAAAAACCATGTTACCGAAGGCTAATAGACCATCTTGATCCTCCCTGGTTCTATTCTTTTTATTGGCCATTTCGTCTAATTTTGCTCTCATTTTCATCGATTTTATTTGGTTTGGTTAAAAACCGGTCATTTATGTCCATGTTTGTTAACTTGTAACCAATTTAACGATTCCCAATTGTACTTGATCATTGAAGCTTAATATATACTATAAGTTAGTATATTTATTTACTAAATTTATTAATATTGTACTCTATTTATATTTTCGGTATGTTAAAAATTATGTATAATTTATCGTATTGATTTATATTAAATTCATAGTAAATACTTTATTGAAGTACATAATTAAGTTATGAAATATAGTTTAAGAAGTGAGACCATAAAAAAATAAGTTTAATTATAAGAATCAATGACTTGTTAAGATGTGTCTTCTTACTTAAAAAAACATTGTAGCATGACATGACAATTAGGTTGTAAACAAATTGAACACGAACAAGGCATTATTCGTGTTTTTAATGAACATGTTTATAAACGGTTAATGAACGCATATCGAACGGGGTTTTTGTTCGTGTTCGTTCATTAAGAAATGAACAGTAGTTCATTAGTACTGTCACACCCCGATATTTCTCACATCGCATGGTGGGCCCAGTTGGGGAATATGTGAAAAATTGATATCCATGCACAATATAGCACAGCGGAAGTCTTGGATTTAAATTATTACAATATAAATGTCCGAATGTTTAAAATATTATACAAACGGATAGTATATGAAAAGATCAACAGGCGGTTCGAATAGTTATAAAATGAAATGACAGTCTATAGGCTTCTATGCAAGGGAGTTGCAAATTCCTCTTTAAGCATTACCGGGCACCTCCAGCCTATTTCATAACCTTACAACCTGGCACTTAGTCTTTTGAAGATATGTCAGTTTACACTGTTAAATACAAATAACCGACTCTTTTTTAAAATATTTCAAAATTGATTAAAGTGCACAAGGTGTAACGCTTCGCATTTGTATCTTTCCATTTTTGGCAAGTCTGCTTCGTGTTTCTATTTTTGGAAAGTCCAAACCTTGTAATCGTATTTCTATTTTCAATTCATTGTATTATAAGGCTTTGATTGTAATCAAGATTAATCGATTATGCTAAATTCGCAAACTTTATTCATGTTTAAACTTATGATCATGCTATACTTTATTCTTCGTATATCAATTCAAAACAACGTGTACATGTGTGACTAATGTTTATCAATCTTATACTAAACTCAAGCGAAACAATTGGTGAAATTATTCAAAGATTCAAGCTTCCATTATCCTAAAATCATGTCTTCTTATGTTCAAGAAAATACTTGTTAATCAATTGTTTTTTTAGGGTTTTTAAACAATATTATGCGTAAGATTAGGCCATTATAAGACCCATACTTGTTTATTATATCTTATACAACATTCAAGACCCTAACTACATCACTTAGATAATTAAAAGATCAAAAAAAAAATAAACAAAAAACAGCCCTTTACGGTCGCAAGCATGCATAGTCCTTTCCTTTTTTTTTAATTCAAAAACTCACCTAATTGCATTAATTCAGCCCAAACCCTAACCCTAATCCTTCCCCTATATAACCCAAGGTTCCTCCACCCATTTCTCACTTTTACAAGCCTCCACACACCTCAAACAAGTCCCTAACTTCTAAAATTCTCTGCTGAAACTCAGCAGCTTGCAAGTGAGTTTCGACTCACTTTTCTCCTTCTTTTTACCTAGTTTTCTTTCTAACACTCTTGGATAACCTCTAGGAAGGTTCTCACAAGTTTGCTTAGGTAAACTAAGGTGAAACCACACCATTTTTAGGTCCAAAAGTGCACAAAACTTTCTGCCCAAATTTTTATCTTCAAACTTCAAGTTTTTCAATGTTTTCACTTTATTTCTTCCTCAACAATGTTTGCTAAAGCCCTATGGATGTTACCATAGGTTTTCCATGGAAAACCAAGGTGGAATCACATTATTTTTGGGGCCAAACTTTATGTTTTGGAAGATAACTTATAAAACTTTTTTGAACATACTTTTAACATAACAAATCTATGCTACACATGTCACTAATCAAAGCTTATGGTTAGTGTGTTAAGCTAGACTTGTTCACACACAATCAAGAGGCCTAACATGCCTCTAAACTTGTGGTTTTTATTAGGGTTTTAAACCCACAAGTGTTGAACCATCCAAGCTTACAAGCTTGTGTTGGTGTAGGTGTGATTACATGAAGGCCTTGGCCATTCAACTATTCAATCCACCCCTCACTTGATGATTTCTATAATTCTTGACCATCCGGATTGTCCTTGTGGCAATCTTGTGTAATGGTGAATCTTATGAAAGAGGTTTAGGATGGTTATCCTCCTACCTCCATGCATGACTTACATGACTTCCATGACTTCCATGAAATACATGAACTATATGATTAATTAGTAGTAATATAACTATATGTAAATACTTAATATAACCTAAACTTAGACCGTGACCAAATGGTTAGTTGTCTTAAAAAAGTAGGTTATTTTATCTTAGACATAACAATCATTACGACTCTATTGGGCATGACCAATAAAAAACAAAAACACCCTTCGGGGCTTATTAGTGTCAAAAACGAGCGTTAATGTCTAGATAAATACTTTCGTATATATGTACTTTCTTGCACATTTTAAATTCCTAAACTCATTAAACTCCCTGTTAATCTAATACTCACACACCTACGTTTGCCTTGTGTAGGATAAACTTGGTGTTCCATCCCCTAAATCAACCTAACTCTCTCACGGATATTACTTTGCAAAACCGTGAATACACTCGACCTTTTTTTATGTTTTCTACAATTTTGGTGCAACATGATTAACTTACAAAAATTACACTAAATCACACTTTATTCTTTACACAAACAATCCATCAACATGCTTTAGTCTTGTGCTACTTGAATTGTTACTTGGTACATTCTTATGTAATCTAAATGTCATTAACTTTGATCGAGCCTCCCTTAACATGTATAGCGCTATAGGAGTAACGCACTGCCCATATTCTTGTGATCAATGTTAAGTTTTAATCTATTTTGCGGTACACTAGAGGATTGACATGTAGATTCACATGCCTTGTTTACACTTATCTTGTATGCTAGCTATTCATGTGGATTTGTTTAATCGGATTTTATACTTATGCTATGATTTAAACTTGTGTACTCACCAATACTTTGTTATTGAACTATACTTTTTAACATGTTGCAGGTTGATGAAGTTGTATGATGGAACTTAGTAGGAATGGCCTAGAAACACATGTAGAATACTAAGTTAATTATTATGTTATTGTTGAACTTATTTCGTTGATGTTACTCTTATTTGGATTTTGTTGTAATATGACAATTGATGTTTTGAATGAAATTAAATTTGGTTGATTTAAATAATGTCGCAAATAGTTTTATGATGCAATGAGCAATCTAGTCATCGCACTGCGATGTTTCTGCCATCGGTTGGGGTGTGACAGATTGGTATCAGAGCCATAACTATAGAGAATTAGGTAGAATTGCCATGTTCGACCTAGTCTATAGTCTAAGTGACCAACTTGACCATTCTTGCTTCATGAATAAAATGTTAATTCTTCCAATTTGCTTCTTCCTATTTCTTTTTGTCTTAAATATATATATGTGTTTTTCCTAAGACACTTACACAATTTACACACTTGAAGACTTGAAGACCATCAAACTACAAACGAGACGATCTCACCAAAATAGGGGTGAAACCCGTACTTTTGGTGATCACTCTCAATCCGCGAAATTTGATTTTTGCACGAAATTACACCATCAAGTTAGGAATTAAATCCACATCTTGATGAGAATTTCCGTTTCACACTCTAGTGGACCCTTACCAACAAGTCGGAATACGCCTCCTCGTTTGGTAAGTACCAACCACACTTAGGTTACAATGTTCTTAAGTTAGGGGTGAAACCCGCACCTTGTCAACTAGTCCCATTCCTCGATTTTCAATCTCGCCAAAGTTTCGATTTTTCGATCGATTAGAGACGTGTAGTAACTAGAAGGGTAGAGTGCCATTAATCGCTTCTCGACGAGAGCACTTTACCTATAGGCCAAAGCACGTCTCTCTAATTTGAAAGGATCTCGATTCACTTTGGAATAGTCAAACGTTTCTCAACCCGAAACACTCCAATATTTTATTGAGCCTATCTTTTATGCTATCTCAATTTCTATGTGTTTTAATACTTGTTATCTCGCTCATTTCGAACCCGATGCACGATTCGCACACCCTTCGTAACCAAAAACAATAATTAAAATCCTCGCGAACCAATTAAATTTATATTCCTTTACGCAAATCATACGTGTTTATGCTTTGGAATGCCAACATGCTTATGCCATCTATGTGAAGTTATACGTATTACATGATACTTATGTGCTCAAACGAATACTTTTCTCTATCACAACACTTTACGATCAAAGCCTAAAACTATCTTTTGTCGTCAAACCCTTTTAGATGTCTTTCTCGCAAAGCGTTATGGGAAGAAGAAGGTCAAAGTCCAAGTCAAGGTCCCAATCCGACTCCATGTCGAAGAAAGACTGCATGAAATTTATGGCTGAACAAATGGCTGAACACATGGCTAAGGTTATCCCGAGATAGTCAGCAAGGTCCAGCCCCCAGCTAACGCCGAATCACCTCATACCTTTGTCGACTCCAAAGCCGAACCACCCAAGGCCACATTCACCCATAAGCAATTTTGTTCCTGCAATCCCTTACCCTTCACCGGCGAGGGGGACGCCACTAAACTGCTACAATGGTTCGACGCCATTGAACTCACCTTCATCCAAAGTGGTTGCCCCGACCACTTGCGCACCTTGAACGCCACGGGAGTATTCCGATCGAGAGCCCTTGATTGGTGGACTTTAGAGCGTAGCGCGCGTGGCAACGAGGTCGCCCACGCCCTCCCTTGGGCCAAGCTCAAAAAGCTAATGGAAGGTGAATTTTGCCCCCCTCATGAACTCCAATGACTCGAGACTGAGTTTTTGAACCTTCAGCAAGTGGGGAATGACAACGATGCCCGTTTCAAACAACTTTTTCCCAAGTCAGGTCGACACTACTAAGAAAGCAGTCGCTAAATACATACGTTGCCTTCCTCATAACCTTGCCGACCTGGTCGATGCCACCTCCCCCAGCACCCTCAAAGAAACCTTTCGGCTGGCTGCTCGCTTGAACAACCGCCAAGTCCTTCGTAAAGCCGCCAAGGCTCCACCGAGGAAAGCCCACCAAGCAGCCACCGAATCCATTACCGAACCTGCCTCGCCCAAACCCCAGAAGCAACATTAAGGGCAAGAAGCGGAAGGCTTCAAGCCCATTTGCGCGGTAGTCACTCCGCCAAACCCCCACCAGCCAGCTTTGCCCGCAACCGAAACCGTCAAAAAAGCGTACACCGGACCCCATCCCAAGTGCAATACATGTCCCTTCCATCACCCGGTTACCGCCCCATGTTGCCTATGCACGATCTGTAATAGGTATGGGCACTTTGCCCAATCGGAATGCTCCTCAAGCCCCCATCAACCAAGCCCGAGCCGTGACCACCACACCTCCTCAAAACCCTGCCGGCAATCAAAACCGAGCCTTTGCTCCTGCCGCTCGTGCCTGCTTCAGATGCGGAGACCCGAATCACTTCGCCAACAACTGCCCGCAGCGTAACAACAACAATCAGCAGCAGTAGCAAGCTCGCGGCCGAGCCTTTGTCATAACGGCTGCTCAAGCTCAGAACTCAAACGACGTCATACGGGTACGTTCCTTGTTAACAATGTTTATGCTACGTGTTTATTTGATACTGGTGCGGATAAAAGTTTTGTATCCGTTGAATTCGAACCTTTGCTTATGTGTAGTCGTTCTAAGTTGCCTAAACCATTCGAAGTTGAAGTCGCCGATGGAAAATCCGTCACCGTCGATTTCGTCCTTTCTAATTGTTCTTTAAACCTTAATGATCATACGTTTTCTATTGACCTCATACCCATGCCAATGGGTAGTTTTGATATCATAGTAGGCATGGATTGGCTAGGGCGAGTCCGTGCTGAAGTTGTTTGTTCGGAAGAAGTGCATTCGCCTTCCCCATCCCAATGATGATTCCTTACACATCTATGGTGAGAAAACTTCCAAAGGTCTCAAGCTTATGTCGTGTATTCAAGCGAACAAGTACTTGCGTAAGGAATACTTCACATTTCTTGCCCACATTATGGAAAAGAAGGAGAAGGGTCCAAGCGTGAGTGAAGTTCCCGTTGTGCGTGAATTCCCTGATGTCTTTCCCGAGGATCTTCCTGGTCCTCCTCCTGCTCGTTCTGTTGATTTCTGCATATACCTCATCCCTGGTGCAACTCCGGTCGCAAAATCCCCCTATCGTCTAGCACCCTCGGAGATGCAAAAGCTGTCCAGTCAACTTCATGAGCTTCTTGAGAAGGGCTTCATACGCCCTAGCACATCTCCTTGGGGCGCTCCCGTTCTGTTCGTCAAAAAGAAAGACGGATCCTTTCGCATGTGCATTGACTATCGTGAGCTCAACAAGCTTACAGTCAAGAACCGTTACCCTCTTCCTCGCATCGACGACCTTTTCGATCAGCTTCAAGGCGCGACTTGCTTCTCTAAAATCGACCTACGCTCTGGTTACCATCAACTTCGAGTCCTCGAAGAAGATATACCCAAGACTGTGTTCCGCACACGTTATGGGCACTACGAGTTCGTAGTCATGCCATTCGGTCTAACCAACACACCCGCCGTGTTTATGGATTTGATGATTCGCGTGTGTAAGCTTTATCTTGACCGATTCGTGATCGTCTTTATTGATGATATCCTTATCTATTCTAAGACACGAGAAGAGTATGAGTGACACTTGCGTCTTATCCTTCAGCTGTTGCGAACCCAACGTCTCTACGCCAAGTTCTCCAAGTGTGAATTTTGGTTAAAAGAGGTTCAATTTCTTGGTCATGTTGTCAACGAACTTGGTATTCACGTTGACCCCGAGAAAATCGAGGCGGTGAAAAATTGGGTTGCCCCTAAGACTCCGTTCGAAATTCGTTCATTTCTCGGCTTAGCCGGTTATTACCGTTGTTTCATTTCGAACTTTTCAAAAATTGTTGTGCCTCTCACTTCCTTGACTCAGAAGGATAAACCTTTTGTTTGGGGTTCCAAACAAGAGGAGTCTTTTCAAACACTCAAGGACATGCTTTGCAATGCTCTTATCCTAACCCTCCCCGATGGTAACGACGATTTTGTCGTGTATTGCGGTGCCTCAAGACTAGGCCTTGGTTGCGTTCTGATGCAACGAGATAAGGTTATCGCTTACGCATCATGTTAACTCAAAATTCATGAGAAAAATTATACTACCCACGACCTTGAACTTAGTGCAGTTGTTTTTGCATTAAAGATATGGCGACACTACCTTTATGGTACAAAGTGTACGGTCTTCACCGACCATAAGAGCCTTCAGCACATCTTTAATCAAAAAGAACTCAACATGCGTCAGCGTCGTTGGGTAGAGTTGTTAAACGACTATGACTGCGATATCCGCTACCACCCTAGTAAAGCCAATGTCGTGGCCGACGCACTTAGTCGAAAAACTCATGTTAAGAGTGTACGTTGCTACCAAACTTTGGGAAAGCTTCAAGAGATGATTCTTGAGGCACAATACTCGACCGTTAATAAGAGCAACCTCGATAATGAGTTGAAGTGTGGTGCTGAAAACCCAACTCGTGACCAAATCCGATGGCATCATGTGCTATCTCGACCGTATTTGGATTCCCAATCGTGATAATCTTCGTGATCTCTTGATGAGTGAAGCTCTCGATATTCAATTCACCCTAGCGCCGATAAGATGTATCACGACCTCTGAGCATCATACTGGTGGCCTGGAATGAAGAAAGATATCGCCTGCTATATTTCAAAGTGCCTTACTTGCTCCAAGGTAAAGGACGAGCATCAAAGACCCTCTGGCTTACTTGAACAACCAGAAATTCCTGTTTGGAAATGGGAGAGTATTGCTATGGATTTCATAACCAAGCTCCCTCGTACATCGTCTGGTCACGATAGTATTTGGGTAATCATCGACCGTTTGACCAAATCTGCTCATTTCCTCCCCATACGTGAAGACTACCGAGTTGAGAAATTATCTCGTATCTACACGGATGAAATCATCTGCCGTCACGGCGTTCCCGTTGACATTATCTCTGACCGTGATGGTCGCTTCACTTCTCGCCTTTGGCAAAAGTTTCAAAAAGCCCTTGGCACTCAGCTCAATCTTAGTACTGCTTTCCATCCTCAGTCCGATGGTCAAACCGAGCGTACTATCCAAACTCTAGAGGACATGCTTCGTTCTTGCGTGATTGATTTTGGTAGCAACTGGGACATGCACTTGCGTTTGGTCGAATTCTTGTACAATAACAGTTACCACGCGAGTATTCAAATGGAACCATTCGAGGCATTGTATGGACACAAGTGCCGATCGCCTATTTGTTGGCACGAGATTGGGGAAGCCCAAATCACCGGTCCCGAGCTTATACAACAGACGACGGACAAGATTTTGTAGATTCGGGACAACTTGCTGAAAGCTAGAAGCCGAGAAAAGAGTTACGCAGACAAAAGAAGCAAGCCCTTAGAATTCCACGTTGGTGGTACTTCTCAAGGTATCCCCTTGGAAGGGTGTGGTTCGTTTCGGGAAAAAGGGAAAGCTCGCTTCTCGCTACGTAGGTCCTTTCAAGATTTTCTCGAGAGGATTGGCAAGGTAGCCTACCTACTGGAACTACCACAAGAGCTCAACAACGTTCATCCTACCTTCCACGTCTCAAACTTAAAAAGATTTCTCGCTGAAGAAGGCTCCAAGTTCCGCTTGAAGATCTTCAGATCAATGAGACTTTTCATTTCGTGGAACAACCAGTCGAAATCATGGACCGAGGTACTAAACAGCTAAGGCGCAGTCGAATTCCTATCGTAAAGGTTCGATGGGAAGGAAAACGTGGCGCTGAATATACTTGGGAACTTGAGAGCGACATGAAGTCTAAGCATCCGCATTTGTTCATTGCATCTTCCTAAATTTCGGGAAGAAATTCCCTAAAGGGGGGAGACTGTAACGCTTCGCATTTGTATCTTTCCATTTTTGGCAAGTCTGCTTCGTGTTTCTATTTTTGGAAAGTCCAATCCTTGTAATCGTATTTCTATTTTCAATTCATTGTATTCTAAGGCTTTGATTGTAATCAAGATTAATCGATGATGCTAAATTCGCAAACTTTATTCACGTTTAAACTTATGATCATGCTATACTTTATTCTTCGTATATCAATTCAAAACAACATGTACATGTGTGACTAATGTTTATTAATCTTATACTAAACTCAAGCGAAACAATTGGTGATATTATTCAAAGATTCAAGCTTCCATTATCCTAAAATCATGTATTCTTATGTTCCAGAAAATACTTGTTAATCAATTGGTTTTTTAGGGTTTTTAAACAATATTATGCATAAGATTAGGCCATTATAAGATCCATACTTGTTTATTATATCTTATACAACATTCAAGACCCTAACTACATCACTTAAATAATTAAAAGATCAACAATAAATAAATAAACAAAAACAGCCCTTTACGGCCGCAAGCATGCATAGTCCTTTCCCTTTTTTTTAATTCAAAAACTCACCTAATTACATTTAATTCAGCCCAAACCCTAACTCTAATCCTTCACCTATATAACCCAAGGTTCCTCCACCAATTTCTCACTTTTACAAGCCTCCACACACCCCAAACAAGTCCCTAACTTCCAAAATTCTCTGCTGAAACTCAGCAGCTTGCAAGTGAGTTTCGACTCACTTTTCTCCTTCTTTTTACCTAGTTTTTCTTTCTATCACTCTGGGACCTCTAGGAAGGTTCTCACAAGTTTGCTTGGGCAAACTAAGATGAAACCACACCATTTTGAGGTCCAAAAGTGCACAAAACTTTATGCCCAAATTTTTATCTTTCAAACTTCAAGTTTTTCAATGTTTTCACTTTATTTCTTCCTCAACAATTTTTGCTAAAGCCCTATGGATGTTACCATAGGTTTTCCATGGAATACCAAGGTGGAATCACATCATTTTTGGGGCCAAACTTTCTATTTTGGAAGATAACTTATAAAACTTTTTCGAACATACTTTTAACATAACAAATCTATGCTACATATGCCACTAATCAAAGCTTATGGTTAGTGTGTTAAGCTAGACTTGTTCACACAAAATCAAGAGGCCTAACATGCCTCTAAACTTGTGGTTTTTATTAGGGTTTTAAACCCACAAGTGTTGAACCATCCAAGCTTACAAGCTTGTGTTGGTGTAGGTGTGATTACATGAAGGCCTTGGCCATTCAACTATTCAATCCACCCCTCACTTGATGATTTCTATAATTCTTGACCATCCGGATTGTCCTTGTGGCAATCTTGTGTAATGGTGAATCTTATGAAAGAGGTTTAGGATGGTTATCCTCCTACCTCCATGCATGACTTACATGACTTCCATGACTTCCATGAAATACATGAACTATATGATTAATTAGTAGTAATATAACTATATGTAAATACTTAATATAACCTAAACTTAGACCGTGACCAAATGGTTAGTTGTCTTAAAAAAGTAGGTTATTTTATCTTAGACATAACAATCATTACGACTCTATTGGGCATGACCCATAAAAAACAAAAACACCCTTCGAGGCTTATTAGTGTCAAAAACGAGCGTTAATGTCTAGATAAATACTTTCGTATATATGTACTTTCTTGCACATTTTAAATTCCTAAACTCATTAAACTCCCTGTTAATCTAATACTCACACACCTACGTTTGCCTTGTGTAGGATAAACTTGGTGTTCCATCCCCTAAATCAACCTAACTCTCTCACGGATATTACTTTGCAAAACCGTGAATACACTCGACCTTTTTTTATGTTTTCCACAATTTGGGTGCAACATGATTAACTTACAAAAATTACACTAAATCACACTTTATTCTTTACACAAACAATCCATCAACATGCTTTAGTCTTGTGCTACTTGAATTGTTACTTGGTACATTCTTATGTGATCTAAATGTCAATAACTTTGATCGAGCCTCCCTTAAAATGTATAGCGCTATAGGAGTAACGCATTGCCCATATTCTTGTGATCAATGTTAAGTTTTAATCTATTTTGCGGTACACTAGAGGATTGACATGTAGATTCACATGCCTTGTTTACACTTATCTTGTATGCTAGCTATTCATGTGGATTTGTTTAATCGGATTTTATACTTATGCTATGATTTAAACTTGTGTACTCGCCAATACTTTGTTATTGAACTATACTTTTTAACATGTTGCAGGTTGATGAAGTTGTATGATGGAACTTAGTAGGAATGGCATAGAAACACATGTAGAATACTAAGTTAATTATTATGTTATTGTTGAACTTATTTCGTTGATGTTACTCTTATTTGGATTTTGTTGTAATATGACAATTGATGTTTTGAATGAAATGAAATTTGGTTGATTTAAATATTATCGCAAATAGTGTTATGATACAATGAGCAATCTAGCCGTCTTACTCCGATGTTTCCGCCATCGGTTGGGTGTGACACAAGGCACATGTATTTTCATAAATAACTTGGGACAATTATAATAAGAGTAAATTGCACAAAACATCCTTTATGTTTCCTCAAACTTGCAGGTTCCAGCCTTAATGTTTAAAAGTTGCTAAAAACAGCCTTTAAGTTTATTTTTGTTGTGGGTTCAATCCTTTACAGCTAACCACGTTATTTTCTTCAGTTAAGTTCCCTCACATGCATAACATGTGAGGGTATATTCGTCATTTTGGTTGATCTTCCACCCACGTCAATTATAAGAAAAAAGAATATTTAAGGTTTAACCTATTTTAAAAAAATCTAACCGCAGGGACTAATGTGCAATAAAACCAAACTTTTAAAAACCAAACACCCTCTTTTCCGGTCTTCTTCTCCGGCGACTTCGCCGGATACCGGCGAACCCGAGTTAAGACAGGAATCTTGTTAAGCTAGCCCACTAGGCTGTAAAGATTAACACAGATTTTGATCATGCCAATCAAACTCTTCAGGATTATCCTCAGTTGGAAGAATCGGCGCCTTATTCGCATCAGACGGAAACGACAAACGACTCTTCAACCCTAGATACTTCTCACGGAACTCCGATGCCGTAAAATCAGAGAACTTCGTAACACCATGTTCAGTAGTCGGATCCAGCAACTGGTGACGCTTAGGACGCCGCAAGTTAGACTTAAACACTATCAAACGGTAATCGTGCTCCTCTGCAGTCGCGTACGTTTTACCAAACTTTGTTTAAACTAGGTTAAAACTTAAATATTTTTTTTATAATTGAAGTGGGTGGAAGATCAACCAAAATGACGAATATACCCTCACATGTTATGCATGTGAGGGAACTTAACTGAAGAAAATAACGTGGTTAGCTGTAAAGGATTGAACCCGCAACAAAAATAAACTTAAAGGCTGTTTTTAGCAACTTTTAAACATTAAGGCTGGAACCTGCAAGTTTGAGGAAACATAAAGGATGTTTTGTGCAATTTACTCTTATAATAATCTTGTATACAGTTTTACATGCTTGTCAATACATATGGGGTCCGGTGCAGAAACCGAATAACAAGATTAACCGACACCACTTTAACCCACAAGGGGGTATCCCCAGTATGGGTAAGAAACATTTTAAAATAGCATTAGCATCTGTCAGGTGTATGCCTACACCCTGTGCTTAGTCGTGGTCATTAGCAACTTAAATGAGCCGAGGTAATCCAGGACACAGTCGCGTTAACACCTAATGTTTAAGTTATCAGACAAAACAGATTAAAACGGGTTATGCAGATTTTCTAGTCACAATCCGACATATGATCCCATACCCGGCCAAGTGGTAATAATTTACCTATCCCAAGCCCGTATAGGGAAAATAGGTTAAGAGTATTTACCTGGGCTAAAACTCGTCTTAATATGCAAGAATTATAATTAGCTCAGTCATAATCAATTAACTAAGGTTGGATGCAATTTACCGGAAGACCTTAGTCCGGAATAAATGGTTTAAATAACCAATTAGAATGTCAACGGACCTTTTTAAGTCGTAGACTTGGACCGGTTAACTTAAATTAACGAAAACGATACAGTACGCTTGATTAAGCCATGACCGGAATAGAATGTAGTTTAAACCCAACAAGTACTAAGACTTGTATAATATGGGTAAGCAATATACATTCTGGAATTTGAAGTAAAAATGATAAGATTTGACCCGTTTCAGTAAACTTACGTAAATTAGTTACATAAGCTTAACCATACGCATATAAGCGATACCGAGTAGTCGGATGAGTTATAAACAAGTTCTATCTGCCAATATACTTTAAATAAGTTGTAACATCAGTAGGTTATTAATTTACATGACCATTAAGGTTTGAAAATCAAAAATATGCGCCACAAAGGCATTTTAGACATTACGTGACATAGTTTACGAACTTGCAAAAACTCTGGGTTATGATCAAGTACCTTCTGTGAAAACACTTTAATGATATTATAATATCAGTAGGTAATAAGTTTTGACTGATAGTTATGGTGTGCCAAAAGGGCGTTTTGGTCATTAAATAACGACATTTGCGATCATTAGTCAAAACTTAGATTATGAATTGATTTGATATCCCAAAATATTTCAATTGTGATATTATATCAGTAGGTAATGAGTTTGGTATGATAAATTATGTTTAAAACCATTCTAGGTGCCGAAAGGGCACTTTGGTCATTTTAAAACACAATTTACGATCTTATATGAAAATTCAGTTCATGATCAGCTTAATAACATCAAAATATGTTAATTACATAACATATCAGTACATAAGTTATTGCAAGTTCGTTATTGATTAAAACCTTATCTCTTGCAAAAAGGGCATTTCGGTCAAAGTATGGCATAATATCGAAACTTGTACAAAAACTCAGAATAGAATTATGATCACGTATTATTACCTCAGAGGATTATGCTACATTAAATTACAATCATAATGCAACCTTAAATCAGTAGCAAACTAATCTAAATCGGGTTAGATACGGAAGTAAAAGCAGAAGTCAAACTTTGCGACTTTCGGTTGCGAACCATTCTTAAAACTGGAATTGACGAGCCGAACATGTTCCCACATGTTCTAATAATTATTACCAACTTATTTAAGTGTTAAACGTATTTTTTCGAACATATATATATAATCAGACTATAACATTTATGAAATCTGACCCGTTTGACTTTTTTAAACATTAAAATTTTGACTCGTCAATTGACCTAGTAAACATGATTTTTGGAGGTGCCCTTTTGAGGGATTAACACCTACCTAATTACGATCATGTAGCCATGTTCGATTCGAACAATGGCTAGACCATAAAGGTCTAAACCGCAAGTCAAAGCAATTATCAAAATTGCTTGACTTTTGGCTTTAAAAGCCTAATAAACGAAAATATAGCTAAAAGGAGCACTTACAAGTGATCCTCAGATGAAAAAAAACTTTAATGGGAAGCTCCTAAGGACCAGGAACCTCCAGAAGTGATGAGAGGAGTAATTTTTTCAAGAAGGTGTAAGTTTAAAGTGTTACAAACACTTCTATTTATAGTGTTGGAGCTTGCAGAAGTTAGATGGTGAGGACAAGTGTCCTAGAATGTGGCATACCAATCTTGAAGCCCCTAGTTTCGAGTTAATGGTTTTTGGCAACTTTGTGTGGGCAACAAGCCAACAAAATTAATTTTTTAACTTAGCACATTTAGTCCCTTAACCTCCATACTTTATAGCCCTTCATAGCCAATATTTGGCACACTCTAGACTATGACTGAACATTATCAAGCTCCTGGTTCGTTAAAGTGTCACTCAAAGGTATAAATTACCATGTTGACGCCTTTAGTCCGTCAAATGTCTAACTTTTATAAAAATTCACAAATGGTCCCTCTCGTCCAACAAGTGGCTCATTTGAGGGTATGGACACTGTAAAGGGTCACTCAGAGGCTCAGTTTCAGCATGTTGACACCTTTAGTCTCTCCATATTCATATTTTCATTTATTGACAAAAATAATCCCTCTCGACCAATATTAGGCACAATTGAGAGTATGGACACGTGTCAGTATATTACCGGACACAAATTCACGAGGTGTTACAACTACCACTACAAACCATAGCAAATTCGGTCACCATAAACTGAACACATCACCCTTCACCACGACCCCTCCACCATAGCACAACCAGTCACCACCAGTACCTCTGACCATCATCACCACTACAATGACATCTCCACCGTAAACCATCAACCACCGCTCCACACCATCATCGGACCACAACTAAATCACCACATCCAAACTACGTCACGCCATTCATTACCACCGTCACACCCAACCAACAACCTTCACCCCCATCTCCGGTCACCTACCCACCACCGAACACCTGCCACCATAACAATCACCACCGCACTTGTTCACCACCCTCAAACCACAACAACACTACTTTCAAACCATCACCGTACCCCGATTTCACCACCACACTCAGTTACCACCTTCATCATGTCATCAACATCATCCTTTAGTGTTCTTTTCCGGTGAATACAAAGAAGAACAGAAGAGGCAAAGCATGGTTATTTGTATAGTTGATTGTTTGTCCTTGAAACCACAAGAAACAAAGAAAGTATTGTGTTGTCGTTGTTGCTTTAGATTTAGGGTTTGGTTTGTACTAAAGGGAAGAAGACAAAAAGAAATATTTTTGTTTTTGTTAATAAGTAAGGGTATTTTAGTAATTTAACAAGACTTAATTGGAAAACTTAATAGAGATTAGCGATAAGGATCATACGAGTGCAAAAATTGCAATTACTGATACCAACTATTGAAGTCTGAGTATGAACTCTGCAAAAATAACAAACTACAAGAACCAACTAATCATTTAACTCAAGTTTCAAGTTAAAGTTAAACAATATGTCAAGTGATGATAAAAAAATGAGAATGCTTTTTAAATAGTGAGGTTGAAAATAAAAGGTGAAGGAGTTACATCTGTGTAAACCTAAAATTTTTCTCAAATTTTGCAAAAAAAAAATTAAATAATAATAATAAAACAAAAACTTACAAATAATGAGATGAGAATTCTTGCGGATTCTCGGTTTCTCACGGGCCATAAAGGAGTAATTCAAACATCACTATTCTTGTCGGTAGGAGCCCAAATACTAACAAATCCAACAATCATAACGTACATAATTAATACAATTTGTTGATTATATATGAAAATCTTACAACCATAGAAATCAATAAATCTAAAACAATTTCATAACACAAAAGCACATAAATTTCACAAGATATTTCTAAAACATTTTTGCAAAATTATTCTTATTTAGATGAAAGTCTAGTGCTAGAAAAATACATAATCTAAAAGCAAACCCAAATTAAAAAAAATCACACGACAACAAAATATAATATAAAAAAAATAATGCAGTTTACCAATTTGTTTTTAGTTTGAGGAGACACGACAATAAAAGGAAACCCCATAAAACATATTCCTACAAATGAAAAAGAAAAAGATAATATTATAACAAAGCCTTTACACTAAGAATTAATAATTATTTATAAAGACGATAACAAACAAGCACACTAAATAACAAATACAATGAAACAGAAAAATAGGTTTACAAAAAATTTTAAAAAGCATTAGACTTAACTCGTAAGTATATACAACTAAATTCATAGTTTAAGAAATATAAAACCTAAATAAAACACTTCCAAACATATTAAGTAAAACAACATTTTCAACTAAAAATATGTGAATTTAGTAATTAGTAAATGACAAAACTGCCCCCACAACTACCGCATCCTAAAGTCATAAAACTATAATACAAGGGTCAGCATGAGTCCATGACTATATTGAATAAAAGCAGGACCTATTCAACCTTCCCCAACTTTCATGCATGTTTTTTGGGTGAAAGGGAGAAAAACAAAAACAAGATTTGGATAGTGCCCATGCGAAACCCGAAAAATAGTATTCTTGGAGCTTAAACTCAATATTTAATCAATTATTTTCACAAAACCTGCCTTTAGATAGCTTTATGTTTTGGTCACTTTTTGCATTGTTAGGTTACACTTCGTAAGTATGCAACATATCATTTTATTTTTCTATAAGTTCCACTTTTATAAAATAAAACATTATTTCTTTTCTATTTTCTTTAGTATTTTAAAGTTCTTGTAACTGATTTGTTGTTCATTTGTCCTTAGTGGCAGACCTACCTTATAACAAGGGGTAGCTTTTGCTACCCTTAACACTCCGTTGGTATTGTGAATTTTGAAAAAAAAATTACGTTTTCTTTTTTACTTTTTCGATTTCGTTACCTTTTTTTTAAACGTTACCCCTATAAGGATTTTTTAGATCCGCCACTGTTTGTCCTTCATGTGGTTTCATGTGGTGTCATGATGAATGAACCTACTATATTATTATTGAGTGATGGGTCAAGCGACTCGTGACCCTTTTAATTTAATTTGTGACGTTACTGTTTTTTGATAGGCACCCAAGATTTTTAACATTAAATGTTAACCCTAATGATCAATCGCATTTGGAAAACAAAGGAAAAGTAAAAATAATGAACAATCAAGTTGTTTAGTTTTTCTTCTTAAATGGTTATTCAATGGTGCATTACATTTTCGTATTCATAATTATCTTAAAAAGACTCATTCTAGCTCTTAGTTTTACTGGTAATAACGAGTAGGATCATTGACCCGAACCAAAATTCAAATGTCAAGTTAAGAGACATTCGCACACGTAAAATAAACATGATAGATATATGTGGTAAACCCATTTCAAAATCAACCAAAAGAATTAATAAACAAAACTCGATAACAATAACAATAAAAGAATCCCTAGACTAATTATAAAATAAGTGAAACACCGTCTCTAAAAACCTAAGATCGGTTCCAAGGTCTGAAATATGAGATTGATTCCATTATAGTCACCTCAATAGTGCTTGTGATGTAGGGTTAGAGAGAGATGGCAACGAAGATGAGGTGGGTGATTGGTCACGGCCTAGGGGATTGTCGAAGGTGGTGGTGAGTGATTCTTTGGTACTAGAGTTGTTATCAGGGGTGGTATGACGGGTTAAGGCTACATCGATAGTGGTAGTGGGAGTAGTAAGGGCTTTGAGAGAGGGGGGGGGGGGGGGGGGGGGGGGGGGGGGGGAGAGAGAGTAATTCAACTTGTTGGAGATAAAGAAAGGATGCTAAGAGAGTAAGGATAGGGCTGACTACGTTGGTATTAAGGGCAGTTGTTATTCAATGTCAATGGTCGTATGTAAATTTTGTTTATAAAGGTAAGATGAGTTTAATATTTTTAGGCAATCGGCTAAAGGGATGCTCAACGCGTATTGGGCTTTTAACAACCTAGATCCTTCCTTAATTTTGATCCTTATCATAAACATGTCCATTGCTCATTCTAACAATCTTTCATTTCATTCTATAATGACTAGTTTCCCCCTGCACCAGTCAAATGGATACCTTTGTCCACTGTAAATATTCTCAGCTTTCACCATCCATGGAAACGCCTTGTCCACAGTGAAACTTGCGTATTTGATACAACATGTCAAACACACGTCTTTGATTTGACACACCTTTCACACTTTCGGCATCAACAAACCACTTTGAACATGATTGGCATGTCTTCCTCTATGGATTTTGGCAGCCGACTTGAGCGAAACATATAGATTTTATGAATTTATATGTATGGAACATGTTTACTTTGTGTTTGTTATTGTTTTCAGGTGCAACGCTGCTTAAGAGCTGTTGTGGAAGCATTTGGATGCAATTAGGAATGAACTTGGAGGATCGCGAATGTAACACGTGAAATACGGAAGCAAAAGAGGCCAAAATTGGCTTGGGCTTAACATACACGATGGAGGCATAACTTACTATGCCCATAGCATAAGGTTGTAGCATAGCTCGTACCACAAGCAGAGGCATAGCATTCAAATTTTGTCAATCATTGAAGAAATCCTAAGAAATCGGCTTCAATCTGTGTAAGAAATCTAAACAAATTTGTCAAAATTGCGATTTATGATCTGGGTTCTAGAAGCAAAACACATTTTTTTTTGTTTTTAGTCTATTGTGTTTTAGAAAAACACGTTTTTTTGTGTTTTAGTCCATTACCTTTTAGAAAACTCATGTTTTTGTTTTCAGTCCATTAATAAAAAAACATATTTTTTTTGTGTTTTAATCCATTGCGCTTAAAAAACGCCTTCTTTTATGTTTTTAGTCCAGCATATTAGAAAAAATATTTTCTTTTGTGTTTTTGTCCATTGCATTTTAGAATAAACACATTTTTTTTGTTTTTTGTCCATTACATTTTAGAGAAAAACATATTTTTTTGTGTTTTTATCCATTGCCTTTTAGAAAAAAAAAAACATTTTTTTTGTATTTTTAGTCCATTGCATTTTACGCATCTGGGTTTTTGAATTTTTTTTCTTCAAAATTTAGCAATAATAAATTCGTTTTAAAGATAAAAAAGGTTTGTTTTTATGATGCAATTTTTATAAAAAAATGTCGTATAAAAGAGTTATTTGAAACACCCTTATCTTTCTCACGTTCAAAATGAAATGATAAACAACGAAAATTACGACCAAATTTGAACTTTTAAACATTTCTTAAGGGTTTGATAAAAATATACAAAGTTAACTACTTAACACTAGATAACCATCTACCATTTTACAAAAGTTACAAAACACATGTTCCGAACATAATTAACTACTAGATCTTTAAGTATATAAACAACCAAAAGTTTTGATCTAGAACATAAGCTAGTTTGAAAGCGCGTTAAGGGTAGAAGGAAGCTTGTGCCTGTATTCTTCCAAGCTCGCGTGTCTGCTTAAAGTGTGTTTTTACCTACAACATAACAAGAGGTTAATTAACAAGTGAAAGAAAAGTAAAATCCTAACTTCCATCAAATATGATATTCCACAACTTTTCTTCCTCTTGTATTATCTCCATATTCATATCCCCTTTAATTACATTAGCTTAACTTACTCGTTCACATTGTTTCAATAATTTAATCATTCGTATAATAGTCAATCTATAAGTGTTTGACCCATTCGCAACGGGTTCCTTAACTATTCATTAAATGTTTCATTCTAGTTCGTTAACCCGTTCTTATCGGATTAACTACATGACCATTTTAAACATTTCATTATAGTTCCTTGACACGTTCGTACCGGATCAACTATATGACCATATTAAATATTTCATTCTAGTTTGTTGACCCATTCATACCGAATCAACTACATGTCCATTTTAAATATTTCATTCTAGTTCGTTGACCCGTTCGTACCGGATCAACTACATAACCATATTAAATATTTAATTCTAATTCGTTGACCCGTTCGTAGTATATCAACTACATAACCATTTAAAACATTTCATTCTAGTTCGTTACCCGTTCGTACAGGATCAACTACATGACCATATTAAATATTTCATTCTAGTTCGTTAACCCGTTCGTACCGGATCAACTACATGACAATATTAAACATTTCATTCTAGTTCCTTGACCCGTTCGAACCGGATCAACTATATGACCATATTAAACATTTAATTCTAGTTCGTTGACCCGTTCATACCAGATCAACTATATGACCATATTAAACATTTCATTCTAGTTCGTTGACCCGTTCGTACTAGATCAACTACATGTCAATATTAAATATTTCATTCTAGTTCATTGACCCGTTCGTACCGGATCAACTACATGTCCATATTAAATATTTCATTCTAGTTTGTTGACCCGTTCGTACCGGATCAACTACTTGACACAAGTTACAACACACATTTCTATTTCCCTCATGTTATGACTATAGATGTTATTACGAATGAAAACTTTAACCGAAACGAGTACGTACCTCGGTCTTGAGCTCCTTGTTGCTTCGTGTAGCCCTATATATAATCCGTTCATAGTTAGAATTCATGTATCATGCTTACTCCCCGTATATTCTTTGATAAGATAACATAAAAACTCAGCACATGTGATATTTACATACTCAAACCATGATCATCAAGTAGTGTCCAATGTCAAATTACAAAATTTTAACTAAGACATTTCATCAAACACTTGGTAGGCATACAATTTCATTTACTCTCAAGTTGCCTATTTACTATCATTTTAGCCATATAATTCACAAGATCAAGAATTTCAACATCATCCTATCAACATACCTTATGTTTTGCATTTATTACCACATCCATATCTAAAATGGCTCTAGTCTTATTTTCATACAAAATCCACTTCCGTTAACATGAAGGTTTTCCTACTAAAACACTTAAGCACAACAATTGCACAAAATTGAGCATTCATAAACGTTTCCTAATCATGTTTTTACATTAGTTTTCATCGTACCACCATGACACATAAGAATTAGCCATTTTCACGCATTCTTGTCACATTAAATCTTCACTAAATCAAGAATTGTAACATAGCTCTTGTTAGACAGGCTTAGATGGTTACTTATTAGGGCTCATGCTTAAGAATAATGTTGATTTCCCTCTTTAATTTGTTAGAATTGTATATTTTTCTTCAAGAAGAAGCTCTTCTCCTCCTTCGCTCTCTCAAACATGCACACCCCTACATACCCTTCCTGCACTTCTTTTTCGTTTAATTTCATTTACCAAATGTTCATTTTTGGCCCTTCTAGTTTGGTTAGTAATTTATTTGATCAAACATAACTATTCTTTTACTAGGAAGTTCATAAAAACTTAACTAGGTTAATTTTCTTTAGTAAACGAGCGCCATACTAAACATTAGGATTTAATAACATGTTAGTTAATGGTTACGGTTTGCAACATAAATTATCATCGTTCATACTAACATATTAAAACAAACTATAAAATTTGAGATACTGACATGTTCGCATTTTGGGGTGTTACAAGTCTACCCCCTTGGAGGAGGTTTCGTCCCCGAAACCTAAATACGTACCAAATAATGTCGGGTAGTGCTCTCACATATCATCTTCCAATTCCCATGTTAGTTCTGATCCGTTATGGTGTTGCCATTGCACTAGGACTTGTCTAATGGCCTTGTTACGAAGGTGCGTTACCTTGGAATCCTTGATTGATATCGGTCTTTCAACGTAATTCATCCGTTCATCCAGTTCAATATCAACTAGTAGTACGTAAGCCGTTTCATCCGCGAGACACTTTCGTAGTTGTGATACATGGAAAGTGTTGTGAACTCCATCCAATGCCGGTGGTAAATCCAACCGGTAAGCTACCTTTCCAATTTGGGCTAAAATTTTGAAAGGTCCTATGTAACGAGGACCCAGTTTCCGTCGTTTACAGAATCGGATTACACCTGTCCATGGGGAGACCTTCAGAACACGTGGTCCCCTACTTGAAACTCAATGGGACGCCTTCTTCGATCCACATACGCTTTTTGTCTGGCTTGTGCCGCTTTTAGTCGGGCCCGTACGATATTAATCTTCTCGATAGTCTTGGCGACTACATCCTTGGATGAAATCTCCCTTTGTCTCACCAAAACTTATTTCATCACTACTAGACCGAGTCTACTTCTAACCTTCGTTAGAAGTACACTATAACATGAATTACCTTGTGGTTCATCAAATGACTTCATTTGCGAACAAGCATAATCCTATATTTTATTCATACCTTCCCTTTTAAGCAATCCGCATTTCATTCTTTCATTAATCATGTGAATCAATTGCTACCACTTTTCAACTTACAAGCCATTCTAGATCTAACACTCTCGTTTTGGGTGCGGAAAGTTCTCGTCTTGAGCTTACTACAATATTTCACCATTTTCATTCCTTCTAAGTATTTTTATCATCATAGAGTAAGTTAGATCAAGTATATGCATTTATTGCGACGTTCCATCGTGGGTATTGTTATCACATGATTCTTCATAATCCCACAAACATATTCATAAGTCTAACCATGCTACTCATATATTCATTGACTTTTTAGAAAGTCAGCAGTCAAGCATACTAATTTCCAACTTAGAAACTTATGTCCATCTTTATATAGTAGACCATACTAGCGACACCATATGCATTTCTGATGTATTGAATAATACATCTATTTATCGTGTATAGTTTGTATAAGTTTCGCTAATTTTCGTTTCAGTTTTATAAGAATTTATCTACTTTTAATCCAATTATGTTTCACAGGTCTTGGTTCGTGGAAATAGCTGGAAAGAGAAGGAAAATGAGTTGAAATGTTGAAGAAACCGAGCCGGATCATAGTTGGAAGTCGAGAAAAGAAACGAATCGAAAAAACATGAAAAATAGCATTCTGGCGGCCCGCGACCGTATTGGGTTAAGCCTCTCGCGTTTGGCGAGAGGAAGAAGGTTGTCCGGAAAGATTTTAACACGGTCACGGGGTGCGATCAGGTATTATATGTCTCTCGCAGCTCGCGAGATAGGTATTTTATCAGAAAGAAACGTAAACTGAGCAGTCTTTATTGAAGAAGAGTTATATTGATGTTAATTCGTGAAAAGACAACTTGGACGATTTTGGAGAGTTAGAGGCGAATTCTGAAGATTTTCTGCAAGTTTTTGAAGCAAGGATTGTTCGGGAATCGTTGGATTTGAAGTTGGAAGCTTAGAGATCAAGGAATTCCGGGTTCTGTTTACCGATTTTTCTATTTTCTATCTTTCTTGTTCTTGTTCAATGAATTCAGTTTTAAGGCTTTGTTTATTTGTTTTTAAGACAATGTTTCTTGGCTAGATCTTTTATACTACCTAGGTTTTGATGAATTATTATTAAAGTTTGGATTTTTAATGAATTAATGATGTGTTTATGGGATTTTTAATGAAGTAGTAAACTTTGGTAAATTGATTTGGTGTATTTACATGTTTTGAATTGATTATTGATTGTTTAATTGTTTCACACAGATCTAGTTGAATGTCTTTCAAATAATAGGTTTATGTTGATTGTCGAGTCCTAGCGGGTTCGGGTAATCTTTCGGTAAATTGGCCAATGAACCCTAGAAACAATTAAGTGGAAAATATAATTAAATCTTAACATTATACTACCTAATTATTGAGAAATAATAGTCTATTAACTGATTTAAATAGGTAAATTGCTAGAATTAGGTTTTGAGAGAAACCGAGTTTTCGTTTACTTGCCATATTTGTGTCGGGTAAACCAAATCAAGAACCCTAGTTAGTCTAAGCTTTCTATTGAGAGATAGTAGGCTATTTGAGGCACTTTGTTAAACAATAGATAACTGAAAGGAAATCTTATAAACCGGTGAATATAACTATCTATAGAATATCGTAGGTGTCTTCCTGAGAAGGGTCGGGGGGACTTGTTCGGTATTTCTTAGGATTTAGTATTTCAAGATCCTGGTTCCCTATCACATTAATATTCAATTAAATACCATTCGATAGTAATAAGGATTCTAACCTAGGTAGTCGTTTCATTATCATTGAATTAAGTTTTCGCTTCAAATTCCGTTTCAAGTCGTTTTAGTTAAGTTAATTTTAGGATTAATTATATTCTTAGGATCTTTATTAACCCCCCCCCCACCACCACCACACACACAACACAAAAATATAAAAACAATTTAATTTGTGTCAATAAAGTTTAAATAGGGTCATTAACGTAATTAGAGAGTCTCGTGGGTTCGATATCCGGACTTGCTTAAGCTTTACTACAATTGATTGGTCCACTTGCCGGTTAGTAGTTTCAGTCGAGTTTTAAAAGTCTAGAGCATTACTTTGAGTCTAGATTTAGGTTAATTTCATTTATTTTTATTAAACTACTTTTAGTACATCAATTTCATACTCATGTTTTTAGGACATGATCAATTAACTACATCATACACATAGATAATCCATTCAATACATACTAATGCTCTCATGATACTACAATTGTCAACTACCTTCAAGTTAGCAATTTAACATAATCCCAACATCATCCTTTACTTGTAAGTCCACAAGCTATATGTTTAGTACACATTCATTTCTAAATTACCATAATAAACTAGCCCGACATATCGTGTGTACCACACCTTTCAAGTATGGAGTACAAACTCTTAAAGCATACTATAAACTACTGTAGCGCTTCCCATTTCTATACTTTCCTTATTTAAAAAGTGTATTTTGTATTTCTATTTTTGAAAACTTGTAATCGTATTTTATTCTTTATTCACTTCCAAACTTGTAATCCGAGGCTTTGATCATAATGAAATTCATCTTTTTATACTCGAACTTGTTATACTTATACCCAAACACTCTTTGGATACTTGTTTTGTGCAAACTGAGACTTATTATACGCTTGATTCTTACTTATACATACACGATACCTATACTTGCATGCATTGTACTCGTACAATATCTTGATTCTTACTTATACATACACGATACGTATACTCGCATGCATTGTACTCGTACAATATCTTGTTGCACTTTAAATATATAAAAACGGGATAAAATACAAGAAAATGGCATAAAATGATAAACATTACAAACTCTGGGGGCTGATTTGAAAGAAAACAAACTGCTGATGGAAAAGAGGCTTCTCGCAGTCCGTGAGCCAAAAGCCTTATCTTCTCACGGGTGGCAAGAAGACTCGATCCGTAGAAAGATGTTTCCAGCTCATGCATTAGCCATTTTCACCCACCTCTTCTTCACCCAATCACCATACAACCTCATTTAAACACAAACCCTAACCCACCGTTATAAAACCAAACCTTCTACACCTCCATTTCACTTTTCCAACTCTCTAAACACTCTTAAATCTGATGGAATATCAAGTTTGAGGCAGAATTCTCTAAGTGAAAAGTGAGCTCTCACCTCACTTTCTTCCATATTTCTTCATCTTTTTTTCTTTTTGAAAGCTTGGAACACCTCTAGGAGTGTTTCCACAAGTTTTCCATGGTATACTAAGGTGGAAGATCACCATTTTGAGGTCCAAACTTTCTGTTTTAAAGTTATATGTTACAAACTTTTCATAAACTTAACTTTCTTGTAAGAATCTTGCACTTATCTTGCTTCAAACCAAACCTATGGTTATGGGGCTTGAATAGGGTTAATTCTCATGAGTTTAGAGGTCCAAGAACCTCCTAAACTTTCTGTTTTAACAAGGTTTTATACAACCTACAAGTTTTGAGGCCATCCAAGTCCACCATCTTCCATATGGTGAGACTTGTGTCTTGGTGAAAGTGTGGACAATGGAAGCCTTTTCTTTCCAAACTTGTTTCACTACCTCACTTGATGTTTGCTATGTTCATACCCTAAGTAAAAAAGAACTTCCATTAAAGGGAGAAGACTACGACACGTCCTTGAACACTTTCCATGCTTTGGATGCACGCACCTAACTTGCTCTCTTGGTTGTTTTAGGGCTTAGTGAATACATGTAACTTCCAAGAATCAAAGTAAGATAACCCTGCCTTGCCTGCAATATTTTCCATGTTGTGTATGGCATTCTCAGGTTAATCTTATTTGGCTACTTGACAAACTTAGTTAGTCATACTTTTATTATTATTCATGACCAACCGGGTTATCAGTTAAGTTGATGACTTTGTGCTTTGGTGAATCATACAATGAGGTTTAAACGGATGGAAAACATCCCACCTCCATGCTTGACTTACATGACAATACATGATAATACATGATGGACGAAATTATAACTTATACTATATAATACATAATATATACTTATTAACCGAATTCTTGATGCTAAATGGATTATGGTTAGATGTCAAGAACTTAGGTTATATTATCTTCATTCTAGACTCCTCGTTTGTGATTCTAATGGGCAAGTTAGGACCCATGAAAACACATGAAAACTTAGTGTCCAAACGAGTATTTAGACAAGATATACTTTTGTGTACATATACTTTTTACACTTAAATCCCAATCCAACTCTCTACGAACTCCATATACTCATACGCCTTCGTTTCCCCAATGTAGGGTAACTTTGGTGCTCCACCTCAACAACTCGTCAACTCACGTTATTTCGGAAAGCTTTGCAAACCATGAGTGTACATAACCCCTTTTTTATTTTTCGACACTATGGGTGCAATACTTATGACTTATTAAACTCACACAATCACTTACAAACATGCTTAACACAAATAAACAATCCATCATACATACTCAATACGTGATGCTACAAATTCATACATGCTAGAATATTTATTTGCATTATACTTTGTCATTAACTTCGTACAAGCCTCCCTTAACATGTATAGCGCTATAGGAGTAACACATCGCCCGTATTCTTGATGTCTTGTTAAGTTATACAAAAATGGTCTTGTGGTTGCGACGATAAGATTACGCTAGTGGGAATCTTTGGGTTGACAAGTAGGAGATACATGCTAGTGTTGTAATGATATGTCTTAGTTTACGATTATCCCATGTGGATTCGTTTAACCATTTATATACTTATGCTAGTAATTTAAACTTGTATGCTCGCCAATACTTTACGTGTTGATATGTACTTTAATATGTACTTCAAGAGCTTGATGATGTTACGTTGAAAGGAATCTAGTAGGACGAATAGAAACACGCTTTAATTCTAGTACATGTTCTGTATTTTAATTTCATGTTACAAGTTGTTGTAATTTGTTTCCAAACAATGTATTTTGCCTTAAGAATGTAATGAAATTTTGATTATAAAATACTTGTCACAAATAGTCGTTATGAAGTCCCTTGCAATCTCGTTTACATCTCACTCTGATATTTCCGCCATCGCTTGGGGTGTGACAACTACTCTTTTCATACTTGACACGAGAATTAAGCATCATTCTATGTTTGCTATTGTTACTTGTACTATGCACACCCTTATGTTTAAGCTCAAATCATTTCATTATTATGACTTTATTATTAGCTCTCTTCATGCACTACTTATTGTACTTAGGTAAATATGTTACACGAGTTCATCATACGAGCGTTTAACCAATACTTTAAATTTTTACTCAACGAATTTGAGATTTCCTCCTAATGACATATATTCCTTCTTATGTTGACCATTAGAAGTCACACATTCAATACCATACCATACTTATCCCACCCTTCGTTTCATTCATAAGTACTATTCAATCCACACATTCTTACTCATCAATCATGAGCTAAACATTTTATTAACCCTGATTTCATTGCATAAAGCAACGATCTACGACCCGGATTGGCCCGCTCCTTCACAGGTCCATACCATAACTAGCTTGACCCCATCCATCCATGTGATGAGCTTCCGCTCCTGAGCATCCTTTCGCCTGCTCCACCAGCTTTATCACTTCAAGCATTCTACCATTCTCATTCGCAAAAGTTAATGGTTAGCACATTTCATTTAAATATTCATACTATTCGGTGTTTATTCAGCTATATTTCTCTCACAATTTCTTACTTACGTGCTATACCACATTACACATTTCATTTCTTACATACAATCTTTATAGTTCATTAAAGTTTTGTCAAATTTCTACGGCCTGACTTCTCAAGGTCAAACTGAATATCTCACTTATTGCATTCATATAAATGACGGTTCGCGTTTGTACTTACCTTCAGCTCGAACCTATTTATGAAAACAACATTTCATCATTTTAGGTTTTCTTGTGAAAATTTCCCTCCATCTTTCTCACCCGATCCTTACTTCTTTTTAGGTTCGATCTCTCATTCCCACGTGTTTGGTTAACATTTACTTATGGATTCAGTCTCTTTTTGTTCTAACTTTTCTTTCCTATTCATTCAATCCGTATTAACATACGGACTTAACTTTCCATTCGTACTTTTCATTCACTCATGTTTAATCCGTACTCACCTACGGGTTTATCTTTTCATTTATACTTGTCATTCTTGTACGTTTGATCCGTACCCACCTACGGATTTAACTTTTCATTCCTACCTTTCATTAAACATTTTCATTCTTACCATTCATTCTTACTTGTTTGATACATACTTATGGGTTCAAACTTTTTCATTCTCACCATTATTCTTACTTGTTTGATCTGTACTTACTTACGGGTTCAAACATTTTCATTCTCACCATGCATTCTTACTTGTTTGATTCGTACTAACTTATGGGTTCAAATATTTTCATTCTCACAAAATACCCTCATTTTCTTGTGAGTCTTACAATTTCTTGCACCTACACATCAACCTACTTCCCAATTCTACCATATATACATGTGACAATTATCATGGTCTCACGAGTGTCATATGGTTCTTGCGCACTGGCAGGCGAACAATCCACATACTAGGCCCATGCCTTCATGTAATCGTCAAGTATAACATTTCTATGCATGTTAGCATTTTCATAACTTCACGTCTAGTATATCTCATAGTTAGCTAACTCAAGATCATTCCAATTACATCCCCTTCTATTTATTTCATATGCTTTACATTTAGTATACATGTACTTCTCGATTTCAATTAAGCAACAATTCAAACATACGGTGAACATCGTACCACTCCAACATAGAGTACAAGCTTCTAATGCTTATTTTTTTTTACCAAATCACATAACCAACCAAATTGCTACATGTATTCCATCTAAAATACATTTCACATGTTTAATTACCTAATGGTTACAACCTATACACGTTCACCCATCAAATACATACAATTTACCGCCATCTATATAAACATATTTACATTATCAAATTGCATTTTTCATTCCTTCACACCTTGATCCAATATTTTATAACTTGCTTCTTGATTATTATTTTTATCTTTGTTGGACCATAACGAGTTCCAACGCACCTTTGTTTTGTTGTAGGGTCGGAGGACTTGTTATCCTCTACATTCACAACTTTTAATTTAAATCATCTTTGTTTCCTATGCATTTTAACGTAATACAATTCGATTCACATGCTTTCTTAGCACTTTATGTTACCTTTTGAGGGTCTATCAGGGCCTGGGAACAGGTTTTTAAGAGGCAAAAGTTCATGGTGCGAAAAATAAACGAAAACAAGGCGTTGAGTTTGCAAGCGGCGTCACCGACGGCTAGAAGCGGCGTCGGCGACGCGACCTACAGAGTTGGGTCGCTGAAAAGTGGCGTAGGCAGTGGGTTTCGGCGTTGGTGACCGAACCACGTCGGGGACGACCAGAGGCCACGTCGATGACGCCATGTCTGGCACTATGACGCTATTTTTTTGTTATTTAACTTGCTAGACTCGTTTCCGAGCCCCGTTTTAACCCATCATGCCCTAAAACTTCCAGAAACATTTCCATTCTTACCTTCATACTATTAAACTTCTACAACTTTTCCCGGGGCATTACCCGTTAAAACATTACTGCTAAAACTTTTAAATACTTACCTCCCTGCGTCTTGGAGCGAACACACACATTGCGCGAGCTTTCGGTTTGAGTTCGAGCACTCGGACTCATGCTTGAATCCCTCAAACCTGGGCTGTTATACCAACTTGAAACACCCTTATCTTTCTCCCGATCAAAACGAAATGTTAAACAACGAAAAACGACCAAATTTAAACTTTCAAACATTTCTTAAAGGTTTGATCAAAATATGCAAAGTTAACTACTTAACACTAGATAATCTACCATTTACAAAAATTATAAAGCACATGTTTGTAATATAATTAACTACTAAACAACCAAAAGTTTTGACCCATAACATAAGCTAGTTCGGAAGCGCGTTAAGGGACAAAGGATGCTTGTGCGTGTGTTCGTCCCAAGCTCGCGTGTCCGCTTAAAATGCGGTTTTACCTACAACATAACAAGAGGTTAATTAACAAGGAAAAGAAAGGTAAAATCCTAACTTCCATCAAACATGATATTCCACAACTTTTCTTGTTCTCAAATTAGCTCCATATTCATATCCCCTTCAATTACATTAGCTTAACTTACTCGTTCAAATCGTCTCAACCTTTTAATAGTTCATATAATAGTCAATCTATAAGCGTTTGACCCATTCGCAACGGGTAAATTACTTAACCATTCCTTACATGTTTCATTCTAGTTCGTTGACTCGTTCGTACTGGATCAACTGCATGACCATTTAAAACATTTCATTCTAGGTTGTTAACCCGCTCGTACTAGATCAACTATATGACCATATTAAATATTTCATTATAGTTCGTTGACCCAATCGTACCGGTTCAACTACATGTCCATTTTTAATATTCCATTCTAGTTCGTTGACCCGTTCGTACTGGATCAACTACATGACCATATTAAATATTTCATTATAGTCTGTTGACCCGTTCGTACTGGATCAACTACATGACCATTTAAAACATTTCATTCTAGTTCGTTGACCCGTTATTCGTTGATCCATTCGTACCAGATCAACTACATGACCATATTAAACATTTCATTCTAGGTCGTTGACCCATTCGTACCGGATCAACTACATCACACTATTAAACATTTCATTCTAGTTTGTTGAGCCGTTCGTACCGGATCAACTATATGACCATATTAAATATTTCATTCTAGTTCGTTGACCCGTTCGTACCAGATCAACTACTTGACACAGGTTCCTGCCCACATTTCTGTTTCCCTCATGTTATAACTATAGATGTTATTACGAATAAAAACTATAACCGTAACGAGTACGTACCTCGGTCTTGAGCTCTTTGTTGCTTCGAGTGGCTCGACCCTTCTTCGTTTATCCATATATATAATATGTTCATACTTAGAATTTATGTCTCATGCTTACTCCTCATATATTCTTTGATAAGATAACATAAAAACTCAAAACATATGATATTTACATACTCAAACCATGATGAACATGTAGTGTCCAATGTCAAATTACAAAATTGTTAACTAAGGTATTTCATCAAATAGATATGCATATGACTAATATACTCTCAAGTTGACTATTTACTATCATTTTAGCCACATATAGTCTATAATTCACAAGATCAAGAATTTCAACATCATCCTATCATCATACCTTCATGTTCTGCATTTAGTACCACATTCATATTTAAAATGGCTCTAGTCTTATTTTCATGACAAAATAAACTTCCTTAACATCAAGGTTTTCCCACTAAAACACTTAAACACAACAATTGCACAAAATAAAGCATTTATAAACATTTCCAAATCATGTTTTTGCATTAGTTTAGATCATACCACCATGACACATAAGAATTAGCCATTTTCACACATTCTCATCACATTAAATCTTCACAAAATTAAGAATTGTGACTTACCTCTTGTTAGACAGTCTTAGATGGTTACTTATTAGGGCTCATGCATAAGATTGACGTTGATTTTAGTCTTCAATTTGTTAGAATTATAGATTTTTCTTTAAGGAGAAGTCCTTCTCCTCTTTCTCTGTCTCTCAAACACGCACACCCCCACATACCCTTCCTGCACCATTTCTTTTCCTTTTAGTTTCATTACCAAATATTCATTATTGGCCCTGCTAGTTGGGTTAGTAATTTATTTCATCAAATATAACTATTCTTTTACTAGGAAGTATATAAAAACTTAACTAGGTTAGTTATCATTAGTCAACGAGTCCCATACGAAACATTAGGATTTAACGACATGTTTGCAACGTAAATTATCATTGTTCATATTAACATATTAAAACAAACTATAAATTTATAGATACTAACGTGTGCGCATGTTTGGGTGTTAAATTATTAGTGTTTTAAAAACAAGGAGAATTGGAGGATAGAAAATCTATTGACTTGGATGGACTAAAATACACCTAAACTAACTCACGCCCTCCTTTTTTGTTCAATTTTAACTATTTAATCTTAGCTATTTATTTTAAATTCAATCGATAAGATTGTTTCCTAACCTATCTATAAAAATAATTTTTCTAGTATATCCTTACTTATAAGGAAAATAACTACTATTTTATGGATATGAATTTAATATATTAAATAAAAAATATTTAAATAATAAGCTCGTTTAGACCCGTGAACTGGCTTCAGTTCGATAAGGCTGGTGGGCGTGGGGTGTGTCCCAGGCCCGTCGAGGCCCGACACCACCGCCCCTTTCGGTTTGTTGCGTTACTTGTGTCGTCCAACCCACGAAGGTGACGAGCTCAATTCAAAATATACAGTTGTTAACAAAAAAAAGAGAAGGCTCATCACGCACACCCTAGGTCCATCACTTGAGTGATGTGATGGACCATCTCCACACCCACTAGCCTAATGAATTAAACAAATTTAATTTTAGATTCCAGATTAGACTCTAGCACGTCTAAGCTAACGAGCTTAAATATCTAAGACCGAGTGTAGTGAAATGAGCCATTTGAAGGTTTATCATTGACTGAAAAAAAGAAATCACACAAATGCCCAAGTTGCAACCTTAACATATGTTACTCCTCTCACACACATATACCCATGAAATGGTGTATGACGTGGCACTAAGGTAACACTCATTACAGATTGTCTAATAAGCGGCTTGACTCACAAACCACATCGGGTTTTACTATAAACATTCCGAGTTGCGATCCTGTACAAACAGTACTAACTGTAAGAACAGTAAGAAAAAATCTGAGCCAATGATAGTTTAAATCAAGGATTAGTATTGATTACAAATCAAACCCCTATAATTAATAATTAATACTATCAAGTTAGGGGTATTTTAGTCATTTAGCCATTTTAAATACTTATTCCACCAAGTTTTTTAACTAAAATAACTTTTATAAACTTCCATTATTTTGAAAAAAAAATTATACCATAAAATCAAATATTTTTTATCTTCAATATGAGTACCACATTGCTATATTTTTTTATTTATAAAAGTGACTTTTAAAAAAGTTTAAAAAATGCTTTATAATTGTGCTAGTTATGTAGTTGGAATGTCCTAGTATGAAAAATATATTGTGTTGATTGTAAATCTAGACGTAAGTTCTTATTTTGTTGTGTAATTCTTGTGTTGCTATTTTTTCCTTTTGTATTGTTATTGGGAGACTATTTGAAAATAAACTTGTTTTCTATTAGTTATGTAATAGTATGTGATATTTACAAAATAAAAAAAATGAAAATGTGCTAGTATGTAACAGTATGTGTCGTTTATAAAATAAAATAAAAATGAAATTGTGCTAGGTATGTAATAGTACAAACAGTGTTATGCTAATTACAAGATGGGTTGACGGTGGTGATGTGGGATGTTACTGTCAGATGTGCTGACGGTGGTGTTACCGTCCTGATTAAGGTACCGATGTTGACGATGTGCTGATTATGGTGTTGACGATGATGTTGATTATGGTGCTAATGATGATGTTGATTAGGTGCTGATGATCATGTTGATTACGGTGTTGATTCGATGATGAAGAAAAGATTAGGAGATTAGGATCTGAATTAATCTTGCATGAATTTAAGGATATTTTTTCAATGTTCATTATGATAAGTAGTCGATTAGGAGAACTGCTATGTCACTACAGGGAACTCGAAATATCGTAAATAAGAGAAGACTGACGCCCCAAAATCCCATATCTTTCTTGGTTGGACCAAGCAACTCAATCTTCCTGAATTGGAAGAGCAAGAACAATTTAATTATTGTTTTTAACTAGATATACATAAAAGGGTATTAAAAGTTCAAAATACCTTTAAATTAATTTTATAATTAAGAACACATGTCGTTAGCTTATGGAAAAATACTTGTTTGTATATCATCCTATACGTTCTCACAGGAGTGTGTGTGAGTTGTTTGTTTCAAGAATAGGCTCGATCCAATCAGATGTGTTTTTTTCTGTTATAACTAGGAAAGTTATATCTAAGAAAAAAGAGTGCATGATCTCACGAATTACTTCTGAAAGAAATCATATGTAAGAACTATAGTTTTTCATAATTTATTGGAAAATCCACTTTGATTTTCTATCAACCAATAATATGGACCATTAACATGGGTTAAAGCTAAAATATTTGAAGAATTGAAGTCTACCAGTATGGTACTCTTTCTACAACTATGTTAATATAAAAATAATTTCAAAATAAATATTTGATTAATATAGAACATTTATATTAATAAAATGATTTGAACTATTTATTGAAGGGTTTCTCCCCCATTTTAGCGAATGCTGAGTCCATGACGTATGTATGTATTGTAAAGAAAAACTTATTGGATTAAAAAAAAGTAAACAACTTTGCTAGAAAAATACTTGTTTGTATATCATCATATACCTAAACCGCTTCCGCCGTCCATCACCGCTCATAATGAGAGCTAAGGTGATTGATCAATACTGTAATACTTCACGATCTTCAAACCAACTTTTGATTTGCTGATTTGATACGTGTTCAGTATGCGTTTATGTTTCACAGTGGAAGAAGAAGAAGAAGAAGAGAATGAGGAGGCTGAACAGGAAGCGTCAAAAGATCCAAGTAAATCAGATTTATCGCCTGTTAATTACTGTTTTGATATTTTTAATTGGGCATTTGATTTATGTACTTGTAATGATACATTTGATTATGCAGCATTTCAGTTTTTACTGTATTGATTTTGAGTTTGTTAGCTTATGCATTTGATTTCTATACTTGTTAAAAAGCTAGTCAACATAGTCTAAAGCAGAGGTTACGTGAGGCACAAATTATTATATAATTTTTTTATAGGTTTCTAGCCAAACCTATCTTGTCAAAAGCCCTTCTGGCATGCGCGTAGGCCCTTAGGTGAGGCAAGTCGCAAGGAAACCGTTCTGGCAGGGTTCCAGCCAAGTTTCGTAAATTTGGGAAAAAATTCTACAACTTCAGGCCATACCGATCCAAAAAGTAGCCTGGAACCCACCCAAAGTAAGCTTAAAACATGTCTAAAATCGCTAAAGACGGTATGTTTATGCTACGCACCATGTGCCCTCGCTTTTTAAGCACTTTGCGCATTGGCCCAAGGCTCCCCTTTGCGGCTTGAGTGTTATAATTTAGACAGAAATCAGCTTTATGTATGTTTTAATATACAAATTTCCTACACGTACAACCTGAAATGCATGTTGTACAACATCCTGCTGTGGCATATACATGAGGCGCGCAGATCAAGGTTAAATTTTTGCCCAAAAAGACGCCTCGCTTGCACTTCTGGTAAACCTCACGCCTTATGTAGGTTGAAGCGGTGACCTCTCGTGCCTATGCGCGCTTTTATTAAACCAAGGTTGTTATGGTAGTACTTTATTATAATTTGATTATGGAGTAATAATAGAACATTAATTTGTCTCAAAAGATGTTTTGCTAATTTCATTGCAATTACTTCATTTATCTGAACTCTGTTATAAGAAATTATCACCTTGATTGTTGCATTTGTTGCTCCAATTTCCAAAAACCAAAACAAAAATTCAGTTTTGATCTAAACTGATCCAAGAAACCAAAACCAAACTCAAATTCGATCCGATCCGATCTGATATGCCGGATCCAAATTACTGAGGATTAGGTGGGCGACTGTTAGCTGAGCAGACCCTTGAGCCCCATTCTAGTAGTTCTTTGCTGGTATCATCCTTGTGAACAATCACTTCTATGAAGCACAAATGATCCTCTTTCTCTCCTGTTGCTGTTGCTATTGCTTCTATCAGCTCCTCTTCACAGTTCACCTGTTCATTATCATTGTTTAATGCACGCATTTTGAAACCAAGGTCGTGGTCTATGTGTATTACCTTTGCGGTCCAAAGCTTGCCTTCGCCGTTATGGAAGGCTTCCACGACACCCGTGTAGTTCCAGTTCTTGATCACATTATAAGGCCCGTCATGGATCTCAACTTCTATGGTGTAGCCCCCGTTGTTTATCAGAAATATCACACTCTTTTGCTCGTTTCTTATCATTGTTGACACATCTTGTACTGTTACCTGCAGGTCCATATATCCAGTTGAACATTTCAAATAGGCTGAATGGGTCAAAAGACGTTCGGTAAAAAATAGGGGTTAAACGAGCTAAGCCTCTCATGAGCTACTTGAGATCGACTTGCTAAAAGCTCAAGTAGAGTCGAGCTTAAACAATGACCCGTTTGTCGGTATGGTATCTATTTACCTGAAAACTGCCATCACCGATGCAAGCAATGACCCGTTTGTCGGGAATAGACTGAGCATAGCCAAGAAGGGCACCAACAGACCACCCGATCGACCCGTACTGCATTTGGAATTCGTACCTGCGATTGTAACACAAACTTTTCTCCCTCTTTATATGCAAGAATTACACTAAATTATGTGAAACTGTATTTTTATAAGAGTATGTTATTAGTTATCGTACCCACATCCTGCAGGTAGCCTCAACTTCTGGCAGTTGAACCAAGAATCTCCGGTTTCAGCAAGTACTGCAGTGTTCTCAGAAAGCATTTTCTGTATATGCTGGAACAAAATATTGACCCGTAACGGCTCATTAGGCTCGGGTGCATTCGGTGTTCCATCGGGGACAAAGATCCGCTCGTAGTTCTCGTATGCGGTTGTGTTTTTGGTGACTACTTTTGCAAGTCCTTCGAGAAAATCTTTCATCAAAACACACCCAAAAGCTGGCCCGTTGGCGATAACCACACGATCAGCCTGCACAATGATGGCCTTTTCTTTCTTGAGCAGCAATGAGTAGCCGACTGAACTGTAGTCGTTGAAAATGGGACCCGCGAAGAGATAAGCGTCGGCTGACTCAACAATTTCTGAACAAAATGAAGTCCCGACCGCACCCCAGTAGGTCCCGATAAAGTGCTCGTGAGTCTCGGGAACCATCCCTTGCCCGCGGGCATTACAGCTAATGCATAGCCACTGGCATCTGCAAATTCTACAAACGCATCAGTAGCCTTTGCCACGCGGAGGTTTGGGCCACCAACTAATACGGGCTTTACCGCATTGCCCAAGAAGGCGGCTGCTGCCTCGATCGCTGCTTCTAACTCTGCAGTGTTGCTTGTGCTGCAAGAATCAAGAATCATGAATACACGTATATGTGAAGTACATGATTATAAACAAATTTTACAAGTCTTAGTTACCGATCAACGAGTGAAAACGGGATGGGATCCCTAATAAAAGTAGGGTGAGGAATCCCGGGCAAATTGCAACTGACGCTGATATAAACCGGCTTGCTTTCTTTAAGGGCGGTTGTAATCGCCCTGTCGATTTGCTCGTGTGCGTCTTCTAAATGACTCACCACAGCCTGTGCCAAACGCGCAATCTCGGTGTTACATAGAAATGACATTATGGACCATAGACGGGTCGTTTTGACGCAGTTACTTATAAACATGTCGATTTGATTATGTTTTATCTTGTGAAGTAGGTACAAGTAATAACTAGTTAAAAAACATGTCAAATGAGTTGAAAGTCACGTAAAAACGTAGGTTTTGTGAATAAAAAATAATCTTTTAGCACGATCCGTGCAAGATTCAAATATTTTATAAATAGGTCGATTTGATTATGTTTTATCTCGTAAAGTAGGTAATAGTAATATAATTATTTTAAAATGAAACGCGCCAAATGAATCAAAATTCAAAAATGTGGATTTTGTTAATAAAAGAAGATGATCATTTGGCCCGACCCGCCTATCGCTGGTCGGACAAGATTTGATTGCGTTACCTGGTAGCAAGTAACGGTCTGGAAACATCTCAATTCTTGGCTGAAATCGGGTATCCCAATGGTATGATGGAGGATCCGGTTAGTCCCGAAATCATTGGAATTCGGGCCACCAACGATACAAATAACGGGTAGATTCTCACTATTAGCACCGGCTATAGCGTTGATCACGCTCAAGCCACCCACGGTGAATGTGACTACACAGGCCGCAGCACCGCGGGTCCTGGCGTAGCCATCGGCTGCATAACCCGCATTGAGCTCGTTGCAGCAGCCGATGTTTTTTAGGCGAGGCTCGGCAATGAGGTGGTCGAGGAGGGTGAGGTTGAAGTCCCCGGGCACGGTGAAGATGTCGGTGATGCCGATCTCGACGAGGCGACGGGCGAGGTGGCGGCCCATGGTGGCATCCTTGTTGGCTACTTCGGTTCCTTCCATTGTGTTTTGGGTGTTTAGGAAAGTTTAGTGGTGTGGAAATGGGGTGAAGGATGGTGATATAATAGAGTGAGATTCGAATTTGTAGGAATAGTGTGAGGTGGTTGTTTATAGTAGTTTCTTGTGGAGGAAGGCTGTTCTTTGAATGTAATTAAGAGTAATTTAATGCGAATTGTTTGCTCAACAAGTTAATTTTTTTCTTCATATTTTGGTAAGATTTTATTCTTATTCTTAGGTCAGTCATGTTTCATGAATATTTCTTGGTTGACATAAACTTTACCTATTTAACATATTTTTTTATTATTTTCTTAATTGTTTAATACTAGTTAAGTAACCCGTGCTTCTCCTAAAATACCACAAAACTATTAACTACAAAAAGAAAGAGCAAAGATCAAACAGCCAAACAAAATAGTCTGGCAAATAACCTATCAGTGACCAAATTGCAACGGCAATTTATGTTTCCTTTCTGCTTCTTTTCGACTCACTGCAAATTACTACATGAAAATCACTCGAATTCTTAAGAAAATACCATGACAATTCATACACTAAATCATGTTCCTTAGAGCCAAAAGTTTATTACCACTTATAAGAAATGGAATTGTTGCTAACAATATCTATCCACAGCAAACCGACGGGTTGACAGACGTGGTACACAAAGCAGTGACGGAAACAGATGTTAGTTTTCTGAGACGTTTGATATGCAGCTTATGGAAAGAGAAACTAGACCACAGCCTTTAGTATGACAAAAAAAAAATAACGCCCAAAAGAGAGCTTACAGAATCAAACCTAAGTTCCTTCGTTACAAAACACGCGACTTAGCCACTCAACCAGAATGGCTATTTGTGTCAAAGAATCAACAAAGGTGTACAAAAGATGTTAGTTAAACGTAAGTATAGAAAAAAAAAAAAGAAAGAAGAAGCTTAATGCTTAAGCAAAGAAACTCAAGGGGCAAAAAAAGAAATGTAAAAAGAAAGTCAAAGAAAAAAGCTAGTAAATCAAGCTTTAAAGCAAAACATAAAAATTGGAGGTATGGGAATCGAACGCGGACAAAAGAGGGTCTTTTGAGTATGAAATACCATTGCACCATCTTTATAATAACATGTTTACAATAAAGCGAATTTCTATATATTAGCTAATAGGGATGTCGGCTGTAAAAAAAGGGACCAATAGCCTGCTGCCACACAGCTGGATGGCACTGTCATTCCTCGTATTACTTATATATATATATATATATATATATATATATCTAATTTTAAAGTTATAATTTATGGCTAATAATACATAGGTGTAATAACAGTTTACTGTTAGAATCATATAATTGGATTTTAATTACTTTTGTTAGCTCTAAGTTTCTTCTTCTTCTTTTTTGTTCATAAAATGTCTAATCATAACTTAAAACCCATTTAAACAATACAAATAAATGTATTAAATATGTAAACCTGCAAACCCATAAGCTAAATTCAAACAGTATTTAACTAACACGTATGCAAGATTCGACCCAAAACTAATTAAATGCAAAATCCGCAAATCTCTTGTTAGTCTTGTATCACATGTTAGAAATTCACATATCACTAGCTATTTACATACTACACAAATTCGCATATCACTAGCTATTTAAGTACTATAAATTTGTAACATTTTTGTGGATATGGAGGTTGTCCTAGAGATGAGCATTTGGTACTAGGTACCGGTATCCGTTTTCTCCGTTTTTCGGTACCGGTACTAGTATTTTGGTTGATTTACGGTAAATATCAGTACTGGTACTGTATTGGTTATATTTGATACCGGTTCATGTTTTTCGTTACCGGTCCGGTACCATTTTCATCCTATGGAGATCAAAAAACTTTTAATATTACACTTTTAAGGAAAATGTTACAAAAATGTAACCAAGTTTGCTCACATATTGGAGCCGAAAGTCATGGGACTCATAATTTTTCTCCTATCGCCATGTTTCAGGTTATATGTTCGGGTTGACGATTCAGTTTTGGTCGAGTCAAACAATAATAACTCCATATATCCAATTATTCTTCATTCATCCAAATACCTAAAATATTTATGATGATGCGAGAGAAACGATAAGTATAATTTTTTTTATAACTCAATATGACAATATGTATAAATAGCCTCGTTCTTCACGGTTTTTCTTAATTCAATATAACAATACCTATAAATTTTTTTGACAAAAAATATTAGTGGAAGGACTTGATACTTATAAAAAAATTTAGGCAAAAAGCCACAGCGTTACATATACACATATAGCAGTTTTGATAAGTTTTTTTACTTATTGTTGATAGGTATTTCTAAGGTTTCGACATTGCGTCACCTTCTAACGAGTTCTTTACATATTACATCTCAAATTAGGAATAAAAATGCTAGATATAGTTCAACCCATAAACAAGACCCAGTGCGTTTTCACTATATTAACACGCTATTTTATTATTTTATTTGAAAAATTGATATGATAATATTTTTCTAATTGCTCTTTATTTATTTTTAATCAAAGAAAGGTTCTTTTTGAAATATTCTCACATCCTTAATCACCTATGTTGATTTTTATATTTCACAAATAACTTTCAAACGAAAGATACAAAAACATACAATAGTCTTTGTAATATGAAAATTGTTATTTTTAAAATCATTTTTATAGAACAGAAATAGTAATATCGTGTTTAGATAAACAATCCAATAATATCGTTTTTTGAGATTTTGATCCGCTTTACCACTAAAACATCACTCTCGAGCTAAACGGATAAAAGTGAACATAGTAGGATTCTTTTATCGATTCATACGTTTGAATCAAGATACAGTTTCAATAGTGTTAGAATCCCATAAACGTGCTATAAGCCATGTTATAGAATCTCTTTTTATAACTTTTTCATTTATGACTTATTGATTATGATTATTATTGATTAAAATGTGCATTGCGTATAGATATAATATTACCAAAAGAAATAATAAAATGTATAACTGTTTTAGATGAGGTTAATACGGGTAAAGAAGAAAAATGATGCATTCTTTTACTTATACCTTTTATGTTTAACTATTCTAATAGGGTAAAGTTATTCTAAAAAGTTTATAAAATTAAAAAAATGTACAAAAACACAATGAATCACAAAATATAACATAATACTGAGTAAAAAAGATACAATTAATCGCAAAAATGACACAATGACAAAAAAAAATACAGTGCCAAATAAAAAGATATAATGATTTAAACAAAAATTTTAAAGCCTACAAGCTAAAAATCTAAAGTAAAAACCTAAAATCTAAGATTGTAGAGTTCGACGAGACGGTTTTAAATGCTGCTGTATGTTTGAACCTTTTTCATTCTTATAATGTTTATCTTAATTATTCTTTTAATTTTAATTTAGTTATCCTTATAGTAATAAAAAATTTATTTATTTATTTTTATAATTATGTGATAATGGTACATATGAAAAAAAAAACAAAAAAATATAAGAAGAGACATGTAAACATGTTATTAGCTTTAATTATTAAAACGATAATGAAAATAGAAAAAATACATTGCTTGGTAAAGAATTACATGTGCATTTATATTTACAATTATGGAACTAAACATAAGATGTGATACCACCCTACTTCAACCATACCTACTAATCATCATGTTGAATTTACTGAGATATAAAATTGGGATCTATTTAATCATTATACTTTATTAAATCTTAAGAGTAATGAATGTGTTATTTTATTTTATGATTATTTGGTTAGCAACACATTAAAATTGAGAAATACGTATATTTGCAGAGAATAATAGATCATGGTTAAGTAGATATCACTTTTTAGAAAAAAAAAATTAATATGTGAAAAGAAAAAACAAATAATATAATAATAAAATATTAAATAGTTTATAACGCATCTTATTAGTTATTCATTCTCTAATTAATTAGCCAAAAACACTTTATTCTACACATATCAAAATTTATCCTGCATAAACTCTACAAATATCTTACAACTATCAGGTTTATCCCACATAAACCCTACAAGTATCTTACATCTATCAAAGTTTATCATACGTATATCATGTGTTTTATCTAGCGCATGTCGAAATTTATCATTCACCAAAGTTAGGTTGTTTTGAAATATGTATTTTAAAAATGAGTTATAAGTTACCTACATGTACTTACAATAACATTAAATATAAATATTAAATGAAACATTTCTGTCTGTTTAAACTTATTTTTTGCTATTACTAGTTTAAGAAAGTATTGACACATTAAGAGTTCACTTAGAATCTAGAAATTCAGATTGAAATGGTCAAGTTGCGGGTTACAGGATTTATTAAAGGGGGTTGCACTTAACCCCTCTACCCTAACTTCCACCAATCTCATTGGTCGAGTTATGGATGACACGATTTATTAAGAGGAGGGGGGGGGGGGGGGAGTTAACTCCTCTACCCTAAATTCCACCAATCTTATTGTGTCACGTCACTTAGACAATGCACTACCCTCTCTTACCCTATTTAGTATTTAGTGGTGTTACTTTGACCGTCCTACCCTCTTTCTTTTTTCCTTTTTTTATTAAACATGTAAGTATTTAAACACATAAATAACTATTCATAGAAATTAAAAAAAAACGCATTCCTTAATAATTAAACATCCAACACACCATTCAAAATAAAACTGCAACACACCATAAAATACAATTAAAAAACATAGATAAACTACTTCGAGTCCGACTCCTCAAGGTATGGTAGATCTAAAGATGCATTACGCTTCATGAGATCATAAAGAAGCCAAAAATGTATGTCTTCATCATGCAACTCTACTAGGACTTTTCATCAAAACTGGCTTGACGGGGGGATCTCTTATGTGGACCGGTGATATTGCATGGCCCTCGTCTTTAAAATCATGTTATACAATATCATGCACACATAGACGACACTCCTATTCTTATCTACCGTCATAGCCCGCAATGATCGATTAAGTATACCTCATTTCCCCTTCAAACGAGCGTTTCACACCCTTTCTCGCTGCTTCTTGCGCCCTCTTGAATTTCTTCAAACAAAACATTGTTAAACCTGCTAAGTCGATTTACGATCGAGTCATGCATCGATCGACAGTGTTGTTTTAGGTTTTTATTTGCAAAACTCTTCTAGACTGAAATGACTTTTAAGTTAACTGGACTTTGTATTGACTATTGTTTAAGCTTACTTGATTTATGGAGTTTGCAGTTAATTCACGGACGAATCATGTATTGACCGTTCTTTCATTGTCCTACAGTAATGATTATAATCTTATTGACATTTGGTATTGATTTAGAATGTAATATATAAATTATTTGTTATTGTATTTAAACTTTTTTGTATATATTCACATTTTATTCTTATGACTTTTAAATGTGTTTTTATAATATGCCAACATATTTGCATATTATCATAATAACAAATTAGTATTCATTTAGGGAGAATTATTAGAACCATACGATCATAGTTATATCATTATAATTTAGAGCGTGTCGGTTAAGAGTGTGGAGATTCTAATTTTTTTTATATAAATAAAAGGTTTTAATAATAAAAATACTAGGGACCATCTTTTTTCCTATCCTTTCTACATCAAATTATTATGTTTGGTTTTATTGCTGACTTCTGATCTATGAACTGGAATTTTCTATAATTAGAAGGTTTCAAAATTATAATATGACACTTCTGTACTTCCATTTTCCTTCAATTAGTGGATTCTTCCTAAAAATATTAAAAGCTATTTTTAGTCCTAGTTTTTTGATTTGTTACGTATTATTTAACAAAAAATTATATATTGCTAATTAGTAATTGATAACATGGTTTGGCTTATGTTGATTGTACTTTCTGATTTAGTAATGTTGTAAGCTTAGATTATATGGTGTAGAGGAGTTTGAAATGGGCGTTATTCGACATGTGGAAGACACGTAAGCATGCACCAGAAATGAGGCATGGTGTAAAAACGGGAGGTGTGGAACGGGACGTAGAAGAGTGACGTTATTCGACACGTGACACTCAATTTGTTATTTTTTATTATTCAAAACTATAAAAATATATTTAAATTTTTTAAATACCTATATAATAATTAACAATGATAAAAAGATTACATAAATTAAATAAAAACCGCCTTTCGCTCATAAATCTCGAGAACTTTTAATTTTTGAGTGTTTCTTTCTTGTTTAATGTTATTGAACATAGCTATTTGATCTTCGATGCGTCCAAAGTAGTTTTTTTATCACTAATAGTGTATGATTTTTTTGCGCCCTCTTTTTTATTTATCTCTTCCAAGTGGGCGTTTGGCTTCGAAGTCATCATCGCTTAAGTTGATCTAAAAACTCGGGACGAGCATCTGAGCGACTTGTGGAGGAACAACTTTTACACCTTTTGGATGACGATTGTCCCACTAAAAGTACTCGTGCTAATTTTGGGAGTTTTTCGCAACATCCCAACAATGAATAAATTTAAAGGTGACCCTTTCTTTCCTTCTAAATACAAGGACATCGCACGCGTCAACAAGTTGTAGTCCGTTTCTCTGGTTTTTTGGGTTGTTCCTTAGGTTGTTGTAGTGGCCGTTGAAGGCAGTCATGACGGTATTTATTTCACGCCACTTTGACAAGACACTATCATTTTTCCGATAATAATCTCATCTCAATGTTTTGTGATAAAGGTCCTTTATTTGGTTAAAAAATAGTCACTATGTTGGTTGGTACCTATTAAAAAATATATATTATAAATATCAAATGTATTTTTTACAATAAATATTAAAAAAATTATACTTATAAACGAATTCTCCGAAGTTGAAAGCCAAGCTTTCGTCAATACCAACTCTTCTTCATTTGTCCACGGATATACGCGATGATCCTCTTTTGCTTTTTCCTTCTCGAACTCGGTTTTCTTTTTATGGTGTTGCTTTTTTACCATAGAGGATTCGGGTGGTGTAGGTTGAGTTTCCGGTACGGATTCAGGTGTAGGGCGCGTTTGGGATAGAGGAGGGAGCAGTTGTTGTTGAAACACAAAAGGTAGGTTCGTAAGAAGATGCCCGTATGCCAATATGTTCAGATCGGGAAAGCAGGGTTGGTTCAGTTGAGACCCTTGAGGCGAAGTGATGTTCGGTACTTCGCCGACACCATAGGGGTTGTTCGGATCAAAGTTGCAGTTGTGTGGATATATTATTTTTTATAAAAAGTGAGAGATTTTATAGAAATGAAGGTTGAGAATGAGTTGGCTAGAAGAGAATGAGGTGAAAATGGTAAAAGGTTGAGTTTTTTTATTTTTTTTATTTTAATGTAGGTGAGTTAAAACAATCTTTTTAATTGATTTTTTTTAAAATTGTGGCATTGGGGTCCAACGTTTATAAACAACACCAATTGCTAAAATTCCACGCCGTCTCAACCATTACCTCCACGGCGGTGGAAATTGTCCCGCCCCAACATCAACGCCATTGACAACGCCAAGCCCGGTGTGGTGTTTTTAGCGTGGAGTGGCCTAAACACCACAAATCCACGCCCACACCGTGTGGTCTTAGTGTGTTTTATTTTTTGTTTATGGGTTTGTACCCTTAGTGGCGATATAACCCATTTATCTTGGGGCTACGATTTCATTTGGACGCCTTGCTTTGCCTAGACCTTTCCATCGCAACTCCTCTACCACTCCTTCGCTGCACACGGAGGTGAGGTTGTTCCGACATTGCTTCTTTCATAGCTACAATCCCTTTTTAGCCTAAATTAAGGTAAATTGTTACCTTATTTGATGTTTCAGACGGTGATTTCTAGGGTTTTGGCCCTCTTTAGTGACCGGTAACACCGATCGGTAACTCTGATCATGGTTCTTTTGATGTTTTTCGGCTGCCTTTTCATGTGACTTCATTTATTGTTGGTTGTATGTGGTTATTTAGCTTGGAAAGTTCGATTAATTTTTTGTATGTTTTAGTTATGGTTTACTTTAGTTTTGATGTTGAGTTTGATTGGGATATTATTTTTCCAGCGAGGCTTTGATTTGCCGCCAATATGTTTTTAACGATTTATTTTGTTCTATGTGTTTGGTTAAGATGAAGATGAACTATTATAGTTCATTCGAGAATTCGGGTAATATGTACAAAATCTTTGTCATTTGGTTGTCGATGATGTCGAACTACTGTTGTTTGTCTGAGATTTTTGGTTATGTATTGAAGGTTTTCTTGGCTTCTGTGTACCTCGCAAAACCTTTGTGTTTTGTTGTTTTAGATGTATGTGAAGTTGTAATATTTTGTTGTTTAACCCGATTGCTTTATGCTGGTTGTCGTTTGTTTTCGGTGAAGATGGATTGTTGTGCTCCTTCCTTTTTTCTTGGTGAAAAAGTATTTTGTAATGTGTGGCTATATTGTTGTTTTAACAGTAACTTTTGGGTCTTGATTAAGATTAGTTGTTGTTCATCCGATCAAAAGACGATGATGGCCCCTCTTCTATGGTGTGGCATTCTTTATTTACAACCATTTAGAGGTTCTGAGCTTAAAATAATGTTGCATTGTGTCTCGATGAAGATGGTAACTCGGTCATCTGAGAGGAATGGCTAGGATGGTGCCATATATGTGGCGTGGCATATTAAATTGCAACCATATAGTGGTACTGAGCTTGGGTTTTGGTAAGGTGGCTTAATTATATATTACTAATTAGTACATTGTTTGGCTTTAGTAGTTTGTACTTTGTACTTTAGTGTTGTTTTAAGTTTTGTAAGTTGTGTTTCAGGGATTTTACCATTAATGGGTATATAACCCACTTTTTTGAAGTGACAACTTGAGAGTCAAGGATCCGTTAGTTTTAGACGGAAGTTTGGGTAGAAAAAAACTAATTCGGTAGAATGTTATTAAGAAGGAGTAGAAGCAGCGGAAGTCTAATGATTCGGTATGAGAGTATATATCTTTACAAGTTGGCGAATTGGAACTCCAAAACTTACAAAACTATGAATACACGACACTATTTATAGACAATTACCCTCGTGCGAAGGGAGCAATTTACCTTCGTACGAAGTGAATTACCTTCATACAAAGTGACTCATCTACCTTTGTACGAAGTGAGTTACCTTCGTACGAAGTGACACATACGCACCTCTCACGTTCGCACTTAAGTCGTGTGTTTGTATATAATCTATACAATATTCAACACACGCTCTATCTAGCCTATTCGCACAGTGACGGGCATAATATGCACCAACAATTTCCCTTGGACATCACTGTCAAAGCTTGATCTTGATCTTTAAATATGAGAGTCGTGCTTGAATATTCTACAAATTCAATCTGGAATTTGTCGATGTCGTAGAACGCGTCAACAATTCTCCCTTGATTGATGATTCGGGTTTGTAATTTCTTCAATAAATTCCCCCTAGAATAAATCTTCAGGTCTTTGTTTGCACGGTTCCCGACCTCCTCTGATTTGTTTAACTGTAATCTTCACGACTAATCACCAACTCGAAACTAATCAATGCAGCATCTCTGTTTCTACGTTAACCACATCTACGTTCGGTTTTAGCGCACTCCTCCTATGCTCGATCCCCTGATCTTCAAAAACCCAACCGGCAATTGAAAGAAACTTCGAATTACCACACCGGTAAACTTCAAGTCTGTGAATACCCGTGAAAATCTGAAAACCGTTTTCCTTAATCACATTGATCAACAAAACGGTAATCTCTTCAATTAGCAAGCAAATCTACATCAATTTCAAATCATCTGGTAACACATCCAGATCTAAGAAACATTCTTCCACGATCAGATTCACATTCTTCCTCTTCAGTCATGATAACAGATATATTGTGACAATTGGCAAATAACCGATAATTTCGTACAATTTAATCACTAATTTTATTTTATATCTCATGCATATTATAGTCGTTCAATTCGTAACTGAGTCGTACGTCGTATACTAAGAATTAGGGCAAGTAAATCTGGTTATAACATATACTAGTTTCCGTTACGACGCGGAACAAACCAAAACAATGACCTAAAAGTGTTGGTAGAAAGTGTTGGGGCACTAATTGTGGTGGCACTAACTGTGATGGTGAATCCGCTAAAACGAATCAGAATACTTGAGTCCATATATAAATGAAAACACTGATATGAGATCAACCATTTCAAAAATACGTAACTTTCCGGTACAACGCCTAAATTGCAAAATTATCCATTTCGACCAAAAAGGCGACAAATGTCAGTTTGTCCGTAGCACTAATTTGGTGGATTTCGGATGTAAGAATAATAATAAAACAATATTAATCATCCTAAAACAAATAGCAAGAATACACAAAAGACATCGTTTCCGGTCATTCGACAAATAGTGCACAATTCGACCAGAAAGCGACCGTTTGTCGAATCGACGAACATTTTAGTGGCCGATAGCCACATTCATGCATCTAGCGAACTAGTTAAGCCTCATTTAGAACTCGGAATCCATTCAACTAACATGAGGTCACGGAAACACAACTTTCGGAAAAGTTCGACGGCGGAATATAAAAGTGCCGATATCGAGCGAACGATCGAACGAAAGGCATTTCGGCCATCCTAACTCATCGTATATTCGTCTAGCGAACTAGTTATGCATATTTTTAGGTCGGAAATGCACTCAGTAGACACCATGACAATTGTGGTGGACGAAAACAAAAGCTTCCAGTACTAAATAAATAAGTTCGTTTATTAGCGATTATTGCGTCGATGAACGACCTAACGACATTTCCGTCATCCGAAACTTATATTGGAGGATCAAGTGGATTAATTACCATGAATAGCACCCTAAACACTAATTATATACTAAGAGTGCAAGAACAAACTTCTAATCACCATACTAAACTTAATGGCCAAAATATCTTCTAAATTAACATGAGTAAAAAAATATTACACTTTACCCCCTCTCATTAACAGTTTCAAGTGGGTCCCACACCCACTTGATTTTGTTGAAAATGGTGGATTAGAAGTATGGTGCTTGATGGGAGAAAGATTTGAAAGAATGGCATGATATACTTTCTAATTCACAACTTGTCTTCATCATTTTCATTCAAAAAAATTTGCAACTTTCTCTCCCTCTCTCTCACTAAAACTCACGGCTACAACCACCACTTTAATACCACCATTTAGCCACCATAAACCACCACTTTAAAACCCTATCAAGGTCATTCAAGAAGATAGAAAGGGTGGAGGACCATTAGGGACATTTTAGAGCTTCCTTTTCCTTCTAAATCATCATCATCATCATCTAACTTGTGCACCCATTAAGGCAAATTCTTTCATAATCTAGCTTATTTTTATGTCTAGATTAATGATGTACAAGTTGATCATCTTGAAAATGAAGAAGATATAACCTAAAAACCCTAACTCACACCATAATAAACACACTAAATATGATTTGTTTTGTGTTGTTCATGTGTTTATATGATTATTAGTTAGCATGATAGTGTTGTTTATGTTTAAGTAAAGTATAAAAGTTGGATGGTCTTGTATCAACAAGGGTAAAAATGAGGATTTAAACATGATAATGTTTAAATCTAAGCAAGATCATCAACGACATCATCCATGAAGATTTCTACAACTTAAAGATAATTTTACTACACATAAATGATTTTTATAAGAAGTAAACATTATTATTTAAGATGTAACCATCTTAAAAAATATAGAAATCAAGAGGTTTAAAGAGATGCACTTGATCAAAGGATATGGCAAAAGTGGTGATTTAAAAGTGTTAATAAATGTTGGAAATTTCATCATGATTTAATAAGATTTTGCCACTAAAAAGTCATGGATGATGATACATGAAATGTTGTAAATAAATAATAGGAATGTTTGTGACGGATTGTTGATCTTGATTATGAGCTTAAACAGGTTTTAAATACGTTTTTAAAACGTGGAAAACTCCATAGTTTAGGGGAAACTATGGCGAAATTTTCTAAAAATCTAATCGCGATTAAGACATGATTAATCGGGTGATTGGCGGGACTAAACGCGATTAGTAACTTAAATCGTCATTAAGTAAGTGCTAATGACAAGGGTTAAACCCTGAATACCCAAGTATTCAACAAGTTTACATATATATTTTTACAAGTAAAAATAAGTGACTCTTATATATATATATATATATACACTTACTTGGGAAAATAAAAATATGAATATATACTTTGTCACCAAGAATCTTGTATAAAAACATATGTGTATTGTATGTGTATGTATTTAGAAGCTTAGGGTATTCACAATAAAAATACCCAATCATATACAAAAATACAAACACTTGAAAATAATACCAAGTGTTGATGACATAAACAAATATATTCTTACAAAGCGTCGAAACAAAAATCGGACAAACGAAGCAATACGGACGATGGGCGAACGTTCACGAATACATCATTGCGTCGAAGACCAACGGGTGAATCACCGACACGAAAAGTCATTACGACAACGGGCGATTGTCGACAAGAAAAAGCATGTAAAAAACGACATCGACGACAAGTCTAAAATATATATTTAGACGTTTAACATATACATATATATATATATACATATATATATATACATATGTATATATATATATTATATATATATATATACGTTATCGAAATGAAAATCCGGAAAGTTAAGAGTATTATAAGTGTAACACTTATTAAAAATGGGCTTTTGTAAATAAATTACACTTATAATACTCTTAACTTCCCGGATTTGATTTCGATAACGTATATATATATCTATATATATATATATATACGTATATACGTATATGTATATATATACATATATATAACGTATGTATATATATTTCATATATACATATTATAGATATGTATATATATATGTATATACATATTATATATGTATATACATATATATATGTATATACATATTATATATGTATATACATATATAATATGTATATACATATCTATATATATATATATAATATGTATATACATTATACATATCTATATACATATATAATATGTATATACATATATAATATGTATATATATATATATACATATGTATATATATATATCTATATATATATATATATATATATACGTCATCGAAATCAAAATTCGGAAAGTTAAGAGTATTATAAGTGTAAGACTTATTAAAAATGGGCTTTTGTAAATAAATTTGGGCTAGGCCCAAATTATAAAAGTCATGGACAAGGCCCAAAAATAAATAATATATATGGACAAAGCCCAAAAACACATAAATTACATGGGCTAGGCCCAATAACATAAAAAATGGGCTAGGCCCAAAGACATAAATTACATGGGCCAGGCCCAATAACATAAAAACATGAGCTAGGCCCAAAGACATAAATTACATGGGCTAGGCCCAATGACATAGAAACATGGGCTAGGCCCAAAGACATAAATTACATGGGCTAGGCCCAATGACATAAAAACATGGACTAGGCCCAAAGACATAAATAACATGGGCTAGGCACAATGACAAGAAAACATGGGCTAGGCCCAATGACACGCGTGCAAGACACGAGGACATGTGAAGGGCAAGGCCCAGTTCACACACGATCAAAGAATGATATATATATATATATATTATATATATATATATGTATATATATATATATATATGTGTGTGTGTATTTTTGAGAAATATATATAACAATATTAGTCGAACAAGCAAACTACCAACACTACAATAACACTAAAAGTTTGTTCTATCATCACAAGGAAATACATAACAAGAATTCAAGATGAACAACGAGTACAAGGTCCATTGAGGCCTAGGTGTCTAATAAACTTAATACACATGTAGGTTACACACGCGTACGGACACCGACTGTAACTACTACGATTTACGGATAGCAAAACTGTGAGTGCATATCCTCCTTTCAAATTATTTCAAAGTTTTGTTTTAAACTATCGAGGGGAAATACATGTCATAACAAACAGTATGTTAGCTATGGGTTTAGTTGATAACACGACCAATTGTGCGTAAGTAGGAGGATAACAATATTAACCATTAATCACATA